>CABHPQ010165818.1:0-14821 GCA_902168405.1 Peromyscus aztecus | reverse complement strand
TGTAATCATTCTGACAAGTCTTTGTGTTTGAATACTCATCCAGTGTTAACATAGCTCAAACTTATATTTTTTCATTGAAAATAAAAATGAATAAAATGAGCAAATGAAATCATAACCATTGTTGAGAAGTGAAAGACTCCTAATAATGTGGGATATGGAGCCTGAACCTGCCATCTTCTATATCCAGCCAAGCCTTCCAGCAGTGGGATAGGGACACCAGCCCAGTCACAAAACCTTCAAGCTTAATCTATGCTGCCTCCAAGATGTGTTGGGGCATTGGTGGCACAGAACTTGTGGAAGTGGCCAACCAATGGCTGGTCCAACTTGAGGATCAAGCCTTTAGAATTTGCCCATGCATGACACTGCCTGGATGGCCAGTAACCAGAAGCAGGACAGCTCAGAAACCAAGGATAGAACCAAACACGAGTGGAAAAAAAAATCAATGAAATGATTACTAATGACATTCTGCTATACTCATAGATCAGTGTCTAGTCCAACTATCAGCAGAGAGGTGTCACCAAGGAACAGATGATAGTAAATACAGAGAGCCACAGCCAAACACGAGGTGGGGTCAGGGAAACCCCACAGGAGATGGGGAGGAAGGTTTGTGGGAGTCAGAGGGGTTCAAAGACACAAGGAAAATTGGCCCACAGAATCAACTGAGCAAGCCTCACAGGAGATCACAAGACAATCATGGGTCCTGAATGAATCTGAGCTAGATCTCTGCATAGATATGGTTATATAGCTGGTTGTTGTTATGGGACTCCTAATGTGGGAGTGTGTGTGGCAGGGGCATGTCTCTGACTCTTTCACCTGCTTTTGGGACCCTTTTCTTCCTACTGTGTTGCCTTACCCAGTCTTGATACGAGGGTTTGCACCTAGTCTTATTGTAATTTGTTATGCCATATTGGGTTGATATCCCTGGGAGACATGCTCTTTTTTTGAAAGTAAGTGGAGGAGGAGTGGATCTGGAGGAGAAGGATGATGGGTGGGGGAGAGAGCTGGGAAGAATGGAGGGAGGGGAAACTGTGGTCAGGATGTAATGTATGAGAGAAGAATAAAAGAAAAAATCATAATCATCACAAGTGTTTTTGTTGTTTCATTCATAATTAATTATATCCATCAAATGTTTCAGTTTTTTCTTAATTAAACACTTCTTTTCTTGTGGCACATGTATCTGTAGGTGTGCACACACACTCACAAGCACTGTATGCTGCAGCAGATGGGAGGGAAAGGACAACTTGCAGAAATCAGTTCTTTCCTTTCACTTGTGGCTTCTGGAGATGGAAGTCGGAATATCAGGAATGCTTTTACTCACTGAGCCTGTGCTGAGCACTGTGCTGGCACTCTTTAAATATTTCTTTGATCCAATAGTATAAGGCATTTTGGAAAATTATACTCCCAAATCTAATAATATTTATATCCAAATAAGCAGAAATCTGCAAAGTATTCATGAAGAAAATAGCATGAAGATTAGCTGTTAAAACTGTCACTGAATTCCAATTACAGGGAACAAATTTATTCCTAAAATTATGAGGAAAGATCTGAACGAATTAAATAGCAAGAAATCAAGTGGAATAATAGTTAAATACCACTTTTGATCATCTAAAA
Source organism: Peromyscus aztecus (assembly GCA_902168405.1). Taxonomy (NCBI): domain Eukaryota; kingdom Metazoa; phylum Chordata; class Mammalia; order Rodentia; family Cricetidae; genus Peromyscus; species Peromyscus aztecus. The sequence continues at coordinate 13,210 of CABHPQ010165818.1, read as the reverse complement.
TTTTGCTTTGAAATAGATTGATTTATGACAATATGTGTGAACTATTTTGATTGTTTATTTCATCTGATATGTTTATTTGGTTAACACTGTTTATTTAAAATCAACACAATTATGATATTTCAATAGTTCATTTTCATGAGTCTACACATTATCAACATAGATGTTTTGATGAGTTAGTCATAAATATATTGATAAGTATACACATTTAAAGGGAGCATAAAAATAATAAATGCAAAGCTGTTTGGGCTAAAATACTTAAACAGAAAATGATATTAGAACTGAAGGATCTTCTATTTTTCAGAATGTTCTGGTGAATGGAGTAGCTTACCACTGTCAGAAAGGAGGAAAAACTATTTATTTGTAGAGTCAGTAAAGTGTAAGTCCAAATATGACTTTGAATTTCATCATAAAAAGAAAACTATGGAATTTTTTAAATAGAAGGACTATATTGAGAGATAAAAAGATTATTTCTGCAAAAATATCAAGTGATTCAATTTTTAGAGACAAATAAGCATAAGGAACTAGTTAAACTGCCGAAGGCTGAGAGAGTATACAGCAAGTGACAACTAGTGTTTGACAAGTTGACCCACCAGACATATAACTCCCTGATGGAGAGCCCCACCTGGCTAAACCGTGGGGTCACTGGCTGTGGAAACCTGTTGTTTTCTATCTGTAACTTTCTCCTGTGCCACCATTATACCTCCCTAAAAGAACAGCTGTGGGGTGCTTTCCACAGCCCTCTGGTAGTGTGTTTTACATCTCTGGGCACATATTTAGCCATGGATTTCTGTTTAGGCTGTACATTTCTGATAAACAGAAATATTACTAGAATATTTTTCTTTCCTGACACAGGAAGGTAACAGTATTCTCAGTCTCAAAGGCAGTCATTTACACATTTTGCAAAGACCTCAGAACCAGTCCAAAACAGACTAAGCTGCCACGACAGAATATACACAAAGACTAATTCCCAGGTGTTGTTTATTGGTAAATTAAGGCCAAGCTGTTTACACTGAGATTAGCTCCTTCAAGTAGCTCTCTTTCTGCACGTACCCTGACAGCTCAAGGTTCAGCCAATTGCTTTATGTCTGGGATCCCTCACCAGCTTAGAGCTATGTGCATGGCTCAGTGTGACATTACTAGCCTAAGAGAAACGACATGTCTTATCTTATATTGTGAGAATGGATAGGGCCCTGAAAATGTAACTTATAACCGTTCAGAGTTTAGCTGTGAGGGAGCAGCAGCGGTGTGGAGAGAGATGGCTGTGTAGAGCTATCTATGTGAGAGTTGCTTCAGAATGTGAGTGAAGTGTGTGTGTGTGTGTGTGTGTGTGTGTGTGTGTGTGTGTGTGTCCTCGCACTGAGTAAGAGCTGAAGAAGAAAGAGCATGAGAGAAATGTGAAAGAGTGAATGGATGAGTGAGTAAGTAAAGAGTGAGTAAATAATGTAGAAGTATATGTGTGTGCGTAGTATGAGAGAGAGCTGTGTGAAGGAGCTGCTGCTATGTAGAGGAGCTGTGCCTAGGAACTGTGTAAAGTGCTGTATGGGGAGAGAGCTGTGTAATGAGATGTTTAGCTGTGGCTGTGTGGAGATTTGTAACTGTGGAGACAAGATAGATGAAGCTGTATAGAAAAGAGATGTGTCTAAAAGAAAGGTGTGTAGCCATGTGAAAAATGTATGTATGTAAAGATATGTAGCTGTATGCAGCAGTGTGAAGATATGTAGCAGTGTGGAGAGCAAAAGAGTCAGAGACCATTTCTAAGATGAATTAAAAGAGAAAGTTAACATCAGAAAGCATGTATGTTTCCTCATTTTACCAGTCATAGATGAAAATTTATTCCTAATTACCCTCAGATAAAAAAGTTTTCCATCCCTTGCTATTCTGAGGCATTCATTTTATTACCCTGAGAAGATTGTGGGAGCTGGTCTCTCATGGTCTGCCTTATTAAACAGATTGACAATAAACAGTAATCATGTTATGCTGTTTTTATGTTTATATTGGAAATAATCTTTAATATTCAGATTATTTGCTTAACAGAAAACCAATATAAATTCTATATACATAAATACTTAAATTTTAGGATTTTAGGTTTAGAGTATTTTTAGAATTATTAAAAAATGCTTACTAATGTAATAATATCAAATTGACTTAAAATATTTAATGAATATGTATGTATTCATGTTTGGTATGTGTGTGAGTGGTGTGTGTATGTATGTATGTATGTATGTGATATACATATATAGATAGATAACAGAGAGATAGATAAAAAGAGAGCTGCATGTATGTTTATATGTAGTGATTCACTCTGACTCTAAAAGGTATACCAATTAGAATGATATGTAAAATAATTTTTCAAATTCACTATATTTAGGTATAGGAAAAAACATAGTTTTGCCCTTAAAGCAAAAGAAAATACAAGTTGGTTTTTAGTCTTCCTGACTTGGTGGGGAAACACAACTTTTATGAGTCTGGGTTTCTCTTTACTATAACCTATTTCATGTCATAGGCACAGTATTATCGTTATGACATTTCTGCAGTAAGAAGGATTGAGCCCAGATCCTAGACTATATTAAACAAGTATCTTCACACACACACACACACACACACACACACACACACACACACACAAAATGTTTGTTAATTTTCAACTCAATAGATTTATGATCCTAAAACTCAAACACCACCTTTTCAGTTTTGATATTCCATTATGTGTGGATTCACTCATAATTCTGTGAGCTGCTTTTCCTAGAGGCATTTATGTGTTATATGAAAATACCTATAGTCTAAACTATCATGAAGGCATTGAATAAGTTGGATTTAGATTAATCACTGACTTACGAAACCAGTACATAGCTTATAAAGTACATGTATTATGAGAAAAATCTTAAAATCAATATGCATTAGGAACTAACCAGGGGATTTGATAGCATTTTAGCTATGCATAATAGATAACCCAACCAAATCTTGCTACAGGAAATTTGAAGTCAAGATTATGCATGAGAAGAACCAAATTTGATAATATATAAATATATATAATACATATACAAAAAGTATGTAACTCACTGATTGCTTAGTCATTTCCTCATTTAAATATATAGAGTGAAATAGCTTTGCCACTTGCTATATTACAATTTTATATTCTTTCCCATAATAAATAAATAATGTTCAATATCTATTTTGTTTGTTAAAGAAGTTTTGTATTCATAAAAGAAAACTGTTTAGTACTTGCATTTACATGAAAATATTTTCCTTATCAGTAAATATCTTTTTCTGCAGCCTATTGTGCTCTCCTTCTGCCACAAACTTATACTCATAATCTGTGTGCATTTTCATATTTAAAAGAGATCCCAACAGGAGTCAGAACATGTGTAAAGAAAAAACCAATCACTTTTGTTTAACATGGAACCTCACTTTTATTAATAAAACAGCACCATGACTGCTGGAAATGAGAAGAAAAAATATTAGTTAATTTAATATTGTGTTTCATTCATCCTGATCAGCATCATATTGGAACTACAAAAATTGCTCTGATAGAAGAAACAAATAATTTCAAGATTAAACAATAAATAATTCATTGTTTTTAATATCAAAGAAATAACATTTTTTGCATGAGCTAGTGCTAGAAATTTTAAGTAACATAACTATGTTACCTCTCATGTACCAAAAATCTAGTATTTTATCCTTTCAATCTAGTGGCATTCCAATGTTTTATGAGTTAGAATCATTGACAGAAACAGTCCAAATATAGTTTCCAGAAACTAGCATCCTAGTTAGGTGCCCTGAGTTTGGGGAAGACAATCATTATCATTTTCTTGGCATGGATAGGTTTCCTGGGATGTTCAGAGCGTCAGTGCCAAAATGTGGATGAGCTTGAACTGTGTTTTGACTACAGAGAACAGCTCTGAGTTTGGTTATCAATTATTCAGATGTAGAAGACATGCAAATCTATACTATATAAATGGCAAAGGCAACAAAGTAAAAATGTTTCTGTGTGCATTTTATGTAGCTTTCTCCATTTGATAGCAATGACAAGAGGAGATGATATAGCAAAGCGGTATGCAGGAAAACTAGAGTCAATCGTGATGGTAGGTAGCCCCAGTTAAAGCAGTGGGGACAGCAAAGTGGGCCAGTGTTCTGATGTATTTCTATTTTTTAAATTTTTATTTTATTTAATTAACATTTTTTCATTTATTTTCCACACTGATCACCATCTTCCCTCTCTCCTCTCCTCCTGTTTGCTCACCAGACTTCTATCTATCCCCTCCCCATCCACTCCTCCTCCTTCTCCATTCAGAAGGAGGCAGGCCTCCCATGGGCTTGAACAAAGCATGGCCCATCAAGTTGAGGTAGGACCAAGCTCCTCCTCCTGTATAAAGGTTGGGCTATGTAATCCAGCATGGGGAACAGGTTCCCAAAAGCCAGCTAAGCAGCAGGAACAGGACTTTATCTCACTGCTAGAGCCCCACAGACAAAATTACACAACTGTTACACACGTGCAGAGGGCCTAAGTTGGTCCCATGAAGGCTCCCTAACTGTTCTTCTAGAGTCCATGGACTCCCACAAGCTCAAGTCAGCTGTGTCTGTGGATTCCCTGCATCATGATTTTGACCCTCCTGGCTGATACAATCCCTCCTCCCTTTTGTCAGGAGGACTCCCTGGGCATTGCCTGGTGCTTGGCTGTGGATCTCTGCATTTACTTCCATCAGTTGCTGTATAAAGACTTGCTGATGACAATTAGGGTAGTCACCAATCTGATTACAGTAGATGATCAGTTCAGGGACCCTCTCCACTATTGCTATGACTTAGCTGGGGTCATCCTGGTGGATTCCTGGGAGTTTCTCTGACACCAGGTTTCTCCCTAGCCCCCAAATGCCCCCCAATCAAAATATCTCTTTCATTACTCTCCCCCTCCATTCCACCCTCAACCCACTTCCTCTACACCCAGCCCACCCAGTGCCCCAAGTTTACCCAGGAGATCTCTTCTATTTCTCCTTCCCAGAGAAATCCATGTACCCTTCTTTGGGGCCTCCTTGGTCCCTCTTTGTTATCTAGCCTCTCTGGGGCTGTGAGTTGTAGGTTGGTTATCCTGTACTTTACTTCTAATATCCACTTATTAGTGAGAGCATACCATGTTTGTCTTTCTGGGTCTGAGTTACCTCACTCAGAATGATTTTTTTTTCTGGTTTCATCCATTTATTTGCAACTTTCGTGAGGTTATTGTTTTTTACAGTTGAGTAATAATCCACTGTGTAAATGTACCACATTCTCTTCATCCATTCTTCAGTTGAGGGGCATCTAGATTGTTTCCAGGTTCTGGCTATCACAGATAATGCTGTTATGAACATAGTAAAGCAATTGTCCTTGTGGTATGATTGAGCATGTCTTGGGTATATGCCCAAGAGTGATATCAGTGGGTCTTGAAGCAGATTGATTTCCAACTTTCTGAGAAGTTGCCATACTGATTTCCAAAGTGGCTGTACCAGTTTGCACTCCCACCAGCAGTGGGGGAGTGTTGTCCTTATTCCAAATCCTCTCTAACATAAGATGTCATCACTGTTTTTGAACTTAGCCATTCTCAGTTTAAGATGGTATCTCAGAGTTGTTTTGATTTGCATTTCCCTGATGACTAAGGATGCTGAACAATTTTTAAGTGTATTTCAGCCATTTGAGACTCTTTTGCTAAGAAGTCTCTGTTTGTATCTGTACCACCATTTATTTGTTAGATTGTTTGGTATTTTGATGTCTAGATTCTTGAGTTCTTTATATATTTTGGAGATCAGCCCTCTGTTAGATGTGGAGTTGAAGATATTTCCCCATTCTGTGGGCTGTCATTTTTATCTTATTGATAGCATCCTTTGCCTTATAGAAGCTTTTCAGTTTCAGGAGGTCCCATGTATTAATTGTTGCTCTCAGTGTCTGTGCTACTGGTGTTACGTTTAGGAAGTTGTCTCCTGTGCCAATGTGTTCAAGGCTAATTCCCACTTTCTCTTCTATCAGTTTCAGTTTAACTGGATTTATGTTGAGGTTTTTGATCCACCTAGACTTGAGCTTTGTGTAGTGTGATAAATATGAATCTATTTGCCAACATCCAGTTATGCCAGCACCATTTGTTAAAGATGTTTTCTTTTTTCTATTGTATAATTTTGACTTCTTTGTCAAAAATCAGGTGTTCATAGGTGTGTGGGTTTATGTCAGGGTCTCCTATTCAATTCCATTGATCCACTTGCCTGTTTTTATGTCAATACCAAGCTGTTTTTATTACTATAGCTCTATCACAGAGCTTAAAATAAGGGATGGTGATGCCTCCAGAAGTTCCTTTATTGTGCAGGATTGTTTTGGCTATACTGGGTTTTTTGTTTTTTTTTTTTTCCATATGAAGTTGAGTATTGTTCTTTCCAGGTCTGTGAAGAATTGTATTGGGATTTTGATGGAGATTGCATTGAATCTGTAGACTGCTTTTTGATAAGATTGCCATTTTCACTATGTTGATCCTACCAATCCCTGAGCATGGGAGATCTTTCCATTTTCTGATATCTTATTCAATTTCTTTCTTCAGAGACTTAAAGTTCTTATCAAACAGGTCCTTCACTTGTTTGGTAGAGTGACTCCAAAATATTTGCTATTTTTTGTGGCTATTGTAAAGAGTGATGTTTCTCTGATTTCTTTCTCAGCCAATTTTCTTTTGTATGTAGAAGGATTACTAATTTTTGATTAATCTTGTGTCTCACCACATTACTGAAGGTGTTTATCAGCCGTTGGAGTTCCCTGGTAGAATTTTTGGGGTCCCTAATGTAGGATCACACCATCTGCAAATGGTGTCTGATGTATTTCTAAGGCAAAATATTTTTCTGGCATTGGAAACAAAATTAATGGAGGAAAAATAGGTAATATTGTAGGTTTTATAGTTTGATAATGGGACTAAGATTTATAAACTATAGAAATAATTGATGACAAGAAAATAATTCATTTTTGTGAATAGTGGAAATAGTTTGTGGTAGGCATGGTTTTAGAAGCAATGTTCTTTGTGAAATGAGCACAAATGCAACTGAAAGACTCAATATATCTTGCTTGCTATCTCAAGTCTTGTCTTCATAACTTATGAGAAAATCTACTGTATTTGTAGCATGATAAAAACATTCTAAGACATGGTGTGCTTAAGTGTGCTTTATTTATCAAAAGTATGTATTTTCAACTCTAACCAACCACAAATATAACTTGTACAATAATATTTTAGTGTCACCTATTAAGCATTAAGCAATTTACTGCATGATGTCATCTAATCTTCATCAAACAATATGGAGTTAACAATTTGTGAATCTTCAGGAAACAAACAAAGAAACAAGCATCAATTATCGAGTCCTAGCCTTAGAGGAAGCTTTAGTTCAGGGACTTGATATCATGCCTTTTAACTCTAAGGCATTTGATTTTATGTGCTACTCTTGATTTAAACTCATCCTTGAGATATAGCACCTTTTATTAAAGCCAACATATTTATATGTCACAGTGAATCTCAAGCTTTGGAGACCATAAGTGTCATCTGGGAATAAATCAGCTCCTAGTTGTAGAGGGGGAGCTGAAGAGGAAGATCCTGTTTAGAACATCCAACATGGTTGATGAACATCAAACGGTCTGGTCACAAAAATCAAAGATATAAATAAATTCTGTAGATACTCTATATCCATGGCTAGGAAGGCTCAATGTTATTAAGATGCCAGTTCTTCTGAAGTTGATCTCTAATTCAACATAATTCCAAGCAAAATTGTAATTTTAGCAAGATAGTTTCCTGAGTATTGTCACCAAGAGTCCACAAAATATAGGAATGCAAAAGACTCTGAGTAGCCCATAAATTGCTAGAGGAAAACAAAATTGGATGATTGACAGTAACTGAACTAACATTGCAATAATCAGGATAACGTGGTATGAATTTGAAGACAGAGGTAGATTTGAGGAGTGCCATAGAGGTAACAGAAACTATGTGCTGAACTATGTACATCCTGGCAGCTGAATTCTGACAAAGGAGAAGTGGCAACTCATTTGAGAGAAAATAGTGTTTCAAAAACCATGGCTGGAACAATTGAACATTTGTGAGCAGGTAGGAAGAAAGGGAGAGCTCTAGGGAAGAGAAAGGAGAGAGGAGAAAAAGAAGAAGTCAGAAAGGAAGGAATGGAAGGAAGAACTTTATTAGAGATACATCCTTTAAAATTTGACATAAACGAATCCCAGATTACATATTTGAAAAAATTGACTATAACATTTCTAATCTTCAACAGGAAAAAGGCTAATGCTGGAGAGACAACTGAGAATTCAAGAGCTCGATTCCAGCATTTACAACAGGTATCCGTTAATCACCTGTAACTCTAGAACACCTACACTTATGCACACAAATACACACAAAGGCACAAACGTGTACACATAACTTTAAAATATTTTAAGAAAATCTAGGTGACTTTGTCTCTAGACATGACTCGAGATACACCAATACAGTACTAAAAATGAAGAAAAAACAAGTTGAGCTTCACTGAAATTAAAACTTCTGTTTTGTGAAAGATGCTGGGAAGGATGGAAACACACAGATTGTAAATATATATATTTACAAAACACATGTCTGACAAACGACTAGTACCTAGATGTAAAACTATGATCTGGCAACTTTGTAAACAAGGATTAAACAGAAAACAACCATCACATTAGAAGGTGGATCATAGCATGTACTGCTAAGGACTCTCAAGTTAAAACACCCATGAGAACGCACATGTCTACTGGAGCAGTAGAAGAACAATGCTGTGTGGACAGAAGACTCAAGAGCAGCTCCAGTACTGTTTTGAATGATTTGTCATTATCTTATAAAATTTAGTATGCTCTGTTATCTTCAGAGTTGAAAACTTATACCCACACTAAACTGCATGCAGATATTTATAGTGGCTTTATTGGATACTGACAAAATGTGGAAGTGATGATGTTACCATTCATTTTGTGAATAGATGAACTAACACTTTTACTTTTATTATGAAAGAGGATATTATTCAGTGATAGCCATGATATATGCATCTAACGCATGTTGCTTGGAGAAAGATGACCATCAGTAAATGCTATAGAATAGCATTATTCCATCTATGTAGCACCCAATTTGAAGTGAAACTCTGAGATGGAAATAAGACAAATGATCTGCGGGAAAAGGAAGGATGGAGGAATGACTGTGTTGTTCACAGTGGATTTGGAGGATTGTAAAACATGCTGCAACGATGTGTACATTCTCTATATTCAGTTATCAAAACATACCACACACTTAATTGATTAGTGCAAATAGGGACTGACCTCAGTTAAAATAATATATGAACACTTGCTTTTAAAAGATTTGTTTAGTTGTTTACATGTATGAATGCTTTGATTGCATGCAGGTATGTGCCTGTGTGTGGGAAGTGCCCATGGAAGTCAGAAGAGGGTGTTGGATACACTGGACCTGGAATTGTACATGGTTGTGAGCTACCATGTACCTGGGAACCAAACCCGGGTTGTGTGCAAGAGCAGCCAGTGCTCTTCCTTGCTGACCTATCTCTTCATGCCTGTGATGGTTTGAAGGAGGAATGTACTTCCTATGCTCAGTTATTTGAACACTTGGTCCACAGGTGGTGGGATTGTTTGAGTTTGAGTAGGTTATGGAATCTTTGGGGAGGAAAGTACTTCCCTGAGGGTGAGCTTTGATGGTATTGTCACCATGCCTTGCTTCAGTTGGTGCTCTCTCTCTCTGCTTTCTGTATGTGGTTGACGATGTGATCTCTCAGCTTCCTGCTGACTGCCCATGGCCCTGCCTACCTAGCCATCATGGACACTCACTCTGTAACTGTAAGCCAAAATAAACTCTTCCATAGGTCATTTTTGTTCACGGTATTTGTTTTCTCACAGCAACAAAATGTAGTTAACACAAGCTCCAATTATGGTTCCTTAATTATTGCAAATCTATTGTAATAATGTAAAGTGTTACCATTCATATTGCCACAGGAGGGAAAGTTGTAAAGGAATTCTATATTTCCATATTAAGGGTTTTTTTGTGAATCTAAAATTCCTTGAAGAATACAGTCTTATAACTGTGTATGTGCATACATGAACACACACATATAGGAAGAACCTTGTCCTAAAAGAGGGCTTCCGTCAGGAATGATTTGAAGACATGAGAGTTTATAAACCCTTTCAGAAAAAAAAAAAAAAAGATGGGACTAAAAGGTCACGGTTTTGTTTAGAACAATAGCCTCTGCAGGCCCTGGTGATGACTTATGTGCTGATAACCAAGGAGTTCTTCAAGGTCCATGCAAATTATTGCTGAAATGTTACACATGATATTACACTTGATTAACCTATTTCCAAAGAAACTTTTAAATACACACCATTTGAAATATAAAAAAAAAAAATAAGTAACTCCAGGTAGGAAAATGAATACCATACAACAAGTGTTAAGTTTCATATGCGCATTCATCCGTGTGCATGAGTTCAGGGGAGGGGCAGCGAATGCATAGTGTGCATATGTGTATGGAGGCCAGAGTGTATCAACGGGTATTTTATATTATTTTCCACTGTGTTTTTTGAGACACTGAATCCAGAACACACTGGCTTGCCAGTTTAGCCAGTTGGTTAGCTCTTGGTTGTGGATGTGAGCCACTATTTCCTGAGTTTTATGTGGGTGCTTGCTAGGGGTCTGACATATAACTCATATCCCCATGCTCATATGGCAGGAACTTTCCTGATTCAGCCATCTCCATAGCCCCTCCCATTTTTATTTAACAATTTTAGGACTTGAATTTAAGGACTTGCTCATCTTAGGAAAATGCTCTACAACAGGATTATATCCCTAGTCCTCTTGCAATTTTGCATTTTGAAAAATGACTTCACAAAATTGCCTCAGTTGAATCGCTCTGAAGTCCAGGTAAAGTTGAATGTGTGATAGTCATGTTCTCCCAGCTTCAGCCTCTGGATCCCCTGGGATTGCTAGCATGAGCTACCAGGTGTGGCTCACATTGAGAGCTTCTATAGTGATCTTCTTTGTCCTTACTCTGGACTGCAGGTGTGGACAGGAGAAAGAAAATTCTGCAGGGAGCTGAATGCACAACGGGGCAGGCTATCCCTTGGGATGACAGATGTACGGAAGATGGCAGTGATGTGAAGGGCAAGATGACCTTTGTTCTACAGAATTCTTTATGCAGTCTTAGTTATTTAGGGAGAAAAGGTGCCATACAAATGCAAATGGTTGAATTACTAAATTAGCTTCTGCTACCATTGTTTTTCCTTTCCCTTCTCTTCTGAGAGCACAGTTAATGCAGGTCACATTATTGGACTCAGAAATAAAGAAATAGAATACCACTTTCCCCTGGGTAAGAAGTCTAGTACCCAGAATGAACCAATTCTTAAGCCCCTCACCCTTCCTTTCCATTCTCATAGACATTCACATTCCTCTTTTTAAAAAGTCACCTCTGGAGAATTGATTATTTGATTCTTTCTTGTTACACTGATGATGTGCAAAGCAAACAAAAATATTTCAAACAAGTAGAGAACTGTGCTAAGAGTCAAGTGCCTCGGGATATATCCTATTGTTCTGACCATCTTCAATATTGAAACTCCACGGTCGAGGTCTCTTTATTTTTAATCTTGAAAGCACTTAACAACTCATGCAAGCTGAATAATATACACAATAGGATTCTTAACAATTGTCCTGTCATGTATAACTTGATATATTGCAAAGGGGTTTGAATCCCCAATCCTAAAAACTCTCTATTGCTAATACCTGGTTGCATAGTTATTTTTGAGTACTAATCCCTTTGGATCAAGTTTTTTCCCTTTATTAAGAAAATTGTTTGTTCATTTTACATACCAGCCACAGATGCTCCTCTCTTCCCTGCTTCCACTCTTCTAGATACTCCCTAACCCACACCCCATCCCCTCTCCTAAAAGGTAAGGCCTCCCATGGGGAGTCAGTAAAGCCTGGCACATTTAGTTGAGGCAGGTCCAAGACAACCCCCAAGCACCCACATAAGAAATAATTACTAGTCTAAGAAACTCCTTTTGAATTGTATCAGGAAAAGACAAACAATCAAGCAAAAACATTCCTTTTTGGTACTCTTCAGTAAGGGGTGTTTTCCGTCTCTCTTACTTCTTGCAGTTAGCCACTCTGGATAACTAAGCTTTCTCAGTTTACCAACTGATGATCTGAGGACCAGAAAGAGTGAGTACTTAATCAAAATAATAAAATTAGGAGATTTCTGGGTACGATTTTAACAGGATTTTGAAATCCAGTGTCTAGTATCAGAAAACTATTGTTTTTGCTGATTGTTTTGGTGGTTGTGGGAGAATCAACCTCCCAATAGACAACAGTTTTCTATCTTTTTCTCTGTCTTGTTCTAAAATGCAAACTCAATTTTCAGATGGAATTTCCTGTATATATGAAAACAATGAAGAATTTTCATAGGACAGCAGAAGCAAATGCATTTAAACGGAAGTCTCTTTCTCTTGTAATTCACGACTTATCAGTATATTGAATATATAAATGCAGACAGAGTCACAAGCAATCAGGAAGAAACATTAAATTGTTAATTATAATACTTTATATTACCAACAGGAATTGTGTTGGTAGTTTTCCACAAAGCATTATATACAAGAGACATTTTGGTATTCAGACAATGAGAGAAGAATGATCACCATTCAATATAACAGCTTTGAATCAATATACTCCCAAAATCATATTTTCAACATTATATGAACATAATTGAACAACCAAGTATTGTGCATGTTGACTCCATCCTTTTGATAAAGCACTATTGAAAAGAATATACTTTTACTCAAAAGATACCTCCCATAAACTTATGAAATTTATAGATTTTTCTCATCTGAAAGATAATGTTTATCTGAACTCCCTGAAGGGAAGACAAAGTAATATTATTTTGAAAATGACTTTGTACTATATTTAAATCATAATTCTCTTATCACATTGAAACCTAAAAGTAAAATTTATCTTTATTCATCATCAAATATTAATTTAATTACTACTATATTGGGGATGAAATGTAACACTTTGGGGATACTTAAACAAAATGAGTCTCGTTTTTTGTTTGTGACCACTTTTTAACTTTGATCGGGAAGCAGAAGAAAAAATTATAGAAGACTTGAGAGAAAATATATTCATATGGTTTCTGTATGTTTAAACATACCATATTAGATACATTTTTTT
>CABHPQ010165816.1:0-25776 GCA_902168405.1 Peromyscus aztecus | reverse complement strand
TGGTAGTGTGTCACTATGGACATGTCCCTAGGTGGATCTCCCCAGTATAGAACAGGAGTATGATGGTATGTCACTGTGTACACTGTCCCTGTTGATAACAGGAAGGTGACAGTATGCTGTATGTTTCTCTCCAGTGTATAACAGGGAAGTGACAGTGTGTCACGGGAAGTGACAGTGTGTCACTGTGTGTCTCTTCCCTGTGTCCCACACTAATTCATTTGGGAATAAAACCAACCTAATTTAATCAGTAGCTTCGGAAATGCAAGGCAGAAGATGGATTTTATCTCTCTGACCCTGTATGTCCGCAGACAACCTGCTCTGCTGGATTATCTGACTTCATGCCGTGTTTATAAAGTCACAGTACCATGCCTAAGTTCAGGAAGACTAGGTCCTATAGAATCAGGCAGCAGAATGCCAAACAGCTGATGGGACAGAATTCCTCCAGCGATTTTCTGCCAGTCATTTCTCAACAGAGCTTAAATGAACTGACCAATTCAATTAAAATTGTATTTCCTGTCCTTTCTTAGAAGGTCCCTCATTCCCTGTGGGAACTCTTCAAGTTTGTTTTTTGTTTGTTTGCCCCATCCCCCCCCCCACCCCCCCCCCCCCTCCCGCAAACCTCACAACAAAATTACGGCAGCAAACCTTAGTGTGGACTTGGGAGGATGGATTTTAATTCCAGGCACCATCCGAAAGCATTCCAAAGAACACCTGCCCCTGGCAGTTCCATGAAGAAACTTCCAGGGCAGAAGGAGCCCTCCTGTAATGATGCAAAGGACAAAGGGATTTGACCTTACCCCTACCTGAGATGTCTTGAGCCAAACCATGCTGTTCCTGTTTAATATTAAATAATGCTGACCCTGCTGGTACAAGCATTATCTTAACAAACTATGTAAGTTGAGCTGTAGCGTTTAAAAGTGCAGGAACACCTGGATGCTGAATATGATGATAGAGAATGGACGTGTACTGCAGGCCCTTGGACACAGAGGCCACAAAGAAACCTCAGTTCAGGGCAAAATTTCTTCTCTTTCTTCAAATTATATCACCAATCAAAATAATACTTCTGAAGAGAGATTCCAAAGAGGTATGTTAAAATAGAAGTTGAAAAGCTTAAGGGTGGGGTACACTGACCTTTAAGTCACTAAATGTCATAAGCCACGCCAAGGAGGTAAGTAATATGTTACAGTCTTCAGCAGACCCTGCTACAGTGTTTAGGGCAGAACTGACAAAAATGAGAGATTTTTGAGAAAAGAAAGAAGTCAAGTAAATTTCGGGGGGAGGAGGGCAAGACAGACAGTGGTCTGAGGTGCCTGGGAGTCAGGCCAGAGTGGTTTCAGCCAATCGACAGTCAGCCCTTCTTAACTTTGGACTTGGCCTCAACACTGTCTAGGCAACACTTGCCTTGGGAAGTGTCTGAGAAAAGGCTTTGTTGGAGAAGCGCTCTCCCCCACCTACTGTTGCTGGTCAGCAGGAGGCTGACGGCTCAGAAGCAGTCTGCTGAGATGACCCGGTTGGAGGAACTTGTTAAACCTTGATAAAACTGAGTGAGGTTTTATCATTGTGTCATATAGAAAGTCAGAGACTAGAAATAAATAAAAATAGGGCCATAAGACTCCACAGGAAAGGCCGAGATTCCAGAAAAGTCTCCATAGCTACGAAGCAGCAAGAGAAAACAAATTAAGGATGGTGAGAAAGATTTCCCATTTGATCAAGCAATTTTGGGGAAGGTGGAGCCATTCCATGATAGACGCAGCGTTGAGAGCTCTAACATGGCTGGGTTTAGTGTTTGAACTGAACTCTGTGATAGGTGGAGGTTCCTAGGTCTGAAAGGAGGATGTGATTAGCTCCCAGGCCAGGCTTATGGAGTAGAGTGGGAGAAAATCCCAGAGGTGCCACATAGGGAGCACCCTCAGAGGATGAGCCCCATCCCTGCTCTGTCATTGATCCAAGGAAGGACATGGAAGGAAAGCAGCTCTAGCAGTCCATATGGTTTGAATCTAAATGTTCTCACTGGAGGTCTGAGGTAGGTTTCCACTTTTGTTGACCCCTGGGCATAGCACTGAAGAAAATGTGGCCAGGGAAGCAACATGGTAGGTTGTTCATCTCAAGAGCATGGTCTCAGGTGACCATTTTCTTTGGCGCTCACAATCACAGCGCTGAAGTGCTTGAAGCCTGTTTAGGGGGAGATGCCTCGGCTTCTATGGTAGGGACTGTGTGTGTGTTCGTTAGAACTACACTTTCCCTTAGAGTGAGGAGAGTTTTAGATAAACCCCGGAGGAGGCTGGATACAGACATGGGAGATGCAGAACTCAGCGCTGTAGTCTTGGCTTTAAACTCTCAGATCTGCCTCCGTCGGGAGTCGCCTGATGCATGCGGCAGGACTCATCCTGTATTGATCACGGTAATGAGGGGCTGTCATGTTAAATCCAGGCAAGTTCTGAAAAAACCCATTTGGTAGGTGTTCTCCTTAGCCACTTTTAAGTGGTGTGATTAAATAAGGGTTCTTCAAGTCTGAAACATGACGTCGTCGTGCCCTTGATTTAGAAGCTGGAAGAACAATGCTTATCCAGAGCCGAAGCCCGGCTCAGAAGCCTTCATTCATCTTTGTAACATTATCAGGCATCCAGCAGATGTCAGTGTTACAGCCTGCCTTCAGATTTTAGGCTTTCCTGAGTAATGTCTGCAGGGAGGCTCATTTTGGGGGACAGTATTTATCAAGGGTCTAGTGACAGTTCCTATTACTTAGCTGCTGTGTACAGTATTAAATCAAATAACCTGTTTGAATATGTTTTATGGAAGTAGTTTTGTTTAATAGCATAAAATTCAGAAATTTCTCGAACTAGATGTTTCCTTGTTTCATGTATAAAAAATGTAAAATTTAAATAAATAATAAAGCATGCATTATTTTTAATCCATTAATGCTACTTACATGCTCAACTTTGAACATGAAAACAGGACTCAGATTATCTGAATGGATTTTACTCAAATTTATATCATCAAATAAGTGGGTTTTTTCCTAATAGTCTATCAATTAATCTCTTATACCAACTCAGTGACCTACAAGTCTACTCAGTCTGTTTATGTAGAGTTAGTGTTAGATCCTCCAAGTTCAGGGCTCAGTCCCACAAGACCCCCCACTTCAGACACCAGTTGAAAGCCCCTGGCTTCTTACACTTCTGAACTGGTTACAAAGTTACCATGACCTTATTCTGTAGCCTGATTAGTTGGTATAACTAATTCTAGTTATTATTATTGTTGTTGTTATTATTAGTACTAGTAGTTGTGGTAGTAGTAGTAACTAATAACTAGTTACAGAATTCAGGAAAACATTTTACTTAAGGTTGCAAACTTATTATAAATGTTACAACCCAGGGATAGCCAAATGAAAAATGAATGGTCAGTAAACAGTAAGGGCTCATGCCGCCTGGGCACACCACCCTGCCAGCACCTCCATGGATTCACTAATTTGGAAGCTCTCTGATCCTGTTTAGGGTTTTTGTGGAGTTTATACTACACCATACCATAACACACACACACACACACACACACACACACACACACACACACACCTGATTAATTATTGGCCATTGGTGATTAACTCACTTTGGAGCCCTAGCCCTCCCCAAGGTTTGATGGGATCAGGAGGGGACTAAGTTCTAAGCCGGGTTTCTCTTGAGCAACCAGCTACTCCGATTACAAGCCTTATCTAGAAGCCCACCCAGATCCTCTTATTAACAGAAATGCAGATAGGGTTGGAAGGCTCTTGCTGCCACAACAAAGATCTGGTCACCCAGACAATTTTAGAAACTCTTCTGCTAGGATCTAGGGACAAAGGCAAAATATGCTTTCTTCTTCGTACATAGTAATATTATGGTTTATTTCTGGTGAGTCTTTCAAATTATGTGCTCACATCATGCATTGCAATCCGTAGCTCTGAGATATCCTAGTAAGCCGTCAATGGATATACACTCCTAGACATTTTATAAAATGCTATACCCCAAAGAGGTGAGGGAACCTCCACTCTTTTGTTCTTAAGAAAGGCCATCTCTGAATTTGGGAGCTGGGATTGATTAGCATAAAAGGTTACGGAGTGAGTTAAAGGACAAAGAAGGTCATTTCCCTCTTGGTCACCACAGTAGGTGGCAGAGCAGCTCCATTCCATGTAGTCCTTCGAAGGTCTAATGAGGCCAGGGTGGGGGGAGTTCCAGCCAGCAATAGTGAGAAAGGCAGCATGGAGGAAGTGTGTTCACTTCTGCCGGGCCTGGGACCGGAGGAAGCACGTTTTACTTTATTGTTAATGCTTGGTGACGTTGCTACCTCCAACTTCAGGAAGCTTGGGGAAATTGCGTGTGTTCAGAAAGGGGAAGAACAGAGTATGATGGACAACTACAGTACTTTCAACTCAAGGGTGAGTGATTTGTTACTTTAAATTGGTGATGACCTCCAAGCATGGTTCTCAATGTCCTTTCCAGGAAGTGCATTCCGTGTACAGAATTCTGGCTGGGATTTTGAATATCGGGAACATCGAGTTTGCAGCTATTTCCTCTCAACACCAAACTGATAAAAGTGAGGTGCCCAACGCTGAAGCTTTGGAAAATGGTAATTGATGCTCATATGTGCTTTCCTGTCAAAGTCCATGTCTTTCACTTCCACAGTTTTCCAAGAACCTGTAAATATGATGCAGCTGTAACATCCTCCTATTAGCTCTAGATGGTTCCATTAGTCAATATTTCCCGGAAGGACATCCTAGGGTACAGCAGCATTCACCCCCTATGTTACAGATGGTTGTTCTGCAGAAAAACCATCTGTGGCAAGAAAGCTTACCCAGTGGTTCTCCACCTTCGCTGCTTTTCAAAATCATTTTCAGGTGTTTTTTTTTTTTTTTTTAAGACATATAAAAGGTTGGGCCCCTGTATGGATCCACGGGCTGAGCATCTGTAGGAGAGAAAGCAGCATCTCCTTGTTTAGAAAGTTCTACTAGCAATCATGAGGAAAGACAGGGTGAGGATTCTTTATGTATACCAAACAACGGCTGGACATTCGGCTGCAACCTCAGAGCTTGTGCAGAGGCAGGGGGATGCAGAACCTGAAGCCAGCCCAGGCTACATAGTGAGACCCTGTCTCCAAAACAATCGATTAAAAAACCCTTTTGGGGAGCCTGCACAGGACTGAACGAGGCCCTCTGCATGTGTGTGACAGTTGTGTAGCTTGGTCCGTTTGTCAGGCTCCCAGCAGTGGGATCAGGACCTGTCTCTGGTGCTTAGCTGGCTTTTGGGAACCCATTCCCTATGCTGGTTTGCCTCGCCCCAGCCTTGATGCAGGGGAGGAGCTCCGTGCTGCCTCAACTTGGTGTGCCATGCTTTGCTGACGACCAGGGAGGCCTGCCCCTCACTGAAAGGAGCTGGAGAAGTGGATGGGGGTGGTATATGAGAGGCGGGGTGGGGCAGGAGGAGAGGAGGGAGGGGAAACTGTGGTTGGTATGTAAAATAAATGAGAAAATTTTAATTAATAAAAACAAAACACAACCCTTTCTGTGTTAAGCTACAGAACTCTATTTAGGATCATCACTACCCAATGTGTTTATGACTATCTATTCTTCCAATTTATTTGATAAAAGACCTCTCCCTCCTTAGACTCCCCCCCCCCACACACACACACATCTTTTCTTACTAAATACTGTGGGGAGCTTTCAGAACAGTTGGGGGGCTGTGCTGTCCAGTCCAGACACTTCTTGGAGCTAGGGGCCTTGCTTGTCTGAACTGTGACGCACTTGGACTGGAGCCTGGCACACAGTGGATGCTGTGGGTGCTGGCTGGCCTGGGCTGTGTGAAGGGATGGCCTCACGTCTAGGATCGTACTCTTTGTTCCAGCTGCCCGTGTACTCTGCATCAGCCCAGAAGAACTCCAGGAGGCCCTCACATCGCACTGTGTGGTCACCCGAGGCGAGACCATTGTCCGAGCCAACACCGTGGACAGGGCTGCAGATGTCAGGGATGCCATGTCTAAGGCCCTATATGGGAGGCTGTTCAGCTGGATCGTGAATCGCATCAACACACTCCTGCAGCCAGATAAAAACATATGGTAAGTTCCCTGGGGAGCAGAGGCCTGGAGCGATCCGTCATCCACTGGTGTCTTTTAGAGTTTGCAAGAGGGGCCTTTAGATCTCCTTGAGTTTTCTTTGGCCAAAGGACTCTAGCTTTCACCCTTAAAAACATCAGTGGGAACCAGGAAAATTGAAGCATTTACTCCTGAGAGGAGAATGACCGATTGAGCCATGGGGGGTGGAGGGAGGCTTGACGGGGAGCTAGGTAAACCAGGTTCATGTCCCACATCTACAGCTTCATCAGCTGAGTCCTCCACCACCTTTCATCTCTGTAAAAATGAAGTTAATACATCCTCCTTGAGAGTTTCGAGAAATACATGAGACATGTTGGGAAAAGCTTTAAAGCACAGACTCATCCTCTTGTTGTCGTTATTAGGACTCCTTTCTCCTCCCTGGGCCTTAGAGTTTTTCTGTACTGCAGAGGAAGCAACACTGTTCACTTCTGAAGTCTCCTGCCCAGCAGGCTTTGGGGTGGGTAGATGGGAGACTATGTAGGAGAAGCCACGGCCCCTTAGTGTGATCTGCATAGGAGCTTCTGGATAATTATTGTTCTGTTCTCTCTTTTTTAAAGTGTGTGTGTGTGTGTGTGTGTGTGTGTGTGTGTGTGTGTGTGTGTATGTTGGATACAGAGTCCTGTTCTGTATCCCGGGATGACTTTGAACGCCCGACAGCCCTGTCTTAGCCTCCTGAATGCCAAGGTTACAGATTTGTGCCATCATGCCTGGCTCTGAGTAGGATCTTAAAGGACTCTACTTACAGCATTCTATTATTTTTTCATTTTTTTAAAAAGTAATTCTATTGAAACTTTCAAACTGTTGTCCTTGAGGAGGCAGGAGGCATCTTTGCCCAAGTGGGTGGATCCACATGTCACGTGGACTTATAGGTTCATTGTCTTGAGATAGATGTAACTAGTTGCAACTTCTGACACATTCTCTCTCTCTCTCTCTCTCTCTCTCTCTCTCTCTCTCTCTCTCTCTCGCAGTAGTGCAGAGGACAGGATGAATGTGGGCATCTTGGACATTTTTGGCTTTGAGGATTTCCAGAGGAATTCCTTTGAACAGCTTTGCATAAATATCGCCAACGAACAGATCCAGTACTACTTCAATCAGCACGTGTTTGCTCTTGAGCAGGTAGTGGTTGAGGCAGAAGCTAAGAGTAATGGGGGGTGGGGTGGGGGGCTGCCAGGCTTCTCACAATTGGAAGCAAAACCTGGTTGGTCAGGCTGTCAAGTAAAAGACTAGAGAAAAACCACTGGCAAGACAGTCCTGTCAAAATAAACAGTCTAAATTTAGTCCAGGGGGAAAATATAAAAAGGTCCTGATTTCCATGGAAAGGTACATTCTCTCACTTGAGTGGAGCTGGTGGCGGGGCAATTATTTAACTCTCGCTTCAAAATTCTTCCATGTCTATTGTCGAATATGTTCCATTCTCTCCTGGTTGGGCTCAAATGATCTATAATGGTGTCCTAACGACACAGGGTGACCCTGAGCCTAAGATGGGGTTCTTAGAACCCACACTCACCATCATCATCTCTCATTGCCTCTGCATCAGGTACCCCAGGAGTGGAGGGGTGTCTCCAGGGAGGAGAAAGAGTGTTCTTGAATCTCTAGATATGCAGTCTATTCTTCACACAGTTCGGTGGTCAATTCGACAGTCTGAGAAGCAAGCCGCTCTAAGATGCCAGGGTCCCTCCCTGCAGCTTTAGCCTCAGCAGTATTCAGCCTCACCTGACCCAGGCTGAAACAAAACCCAAGACTCCCTTCCATGTGAAAGCAACATGAGACAGAACGCTGTGAACAAGCCCATGGGTGCCACAGATGGCTTCAGTGCGTGGGCAGGGGAGGGGACAAAGACTATACTGTGAGCTAATGACGGAAAGACAGGAAACGCACAGGCCCTGGATTGTCTGAAGAACCTTCGTCCCTGTTCACCTTACACGAAACTTGACTTTAGGAATACCCTGAGCCCTGCCATTTATCTCCCTGGGAAACATGGAGTTGCCTAGTTTTCCAGCCCTAAATGCTTATTTCAAAGAAGAAGGAAATCCATAAGCACTAAGATGGCGTTCTTAAATTTGACTTTACCACTTTCCTGCCTGAGTTTCTAAATAATGAGCTTCCAACCCAGTGGCTGGGAGGTAGCTCTTGCTGTCCTATAATAGCTCACATTTAAGTTGCACTTGTGTGTACGGCTTTGAGGCTGTAATATGTAATTCTGTTGCTATATGCCCCAAACACACCCAGTTACTCACACGTCTC
The DNA here is from genome assembly GCA_902168405.1 of Peromyscus aztecus. Taxonomy (NCBI): domain Eukaryota; kingdom Metazoa; phylum Chordata; class Mammalia; order Rodentia; family Cricetidae; genus Peromyscus; species Peromyscus aztecus. Next base: position 17,415 of record CABHPQ010165816.1, on the reverse strand, counting down.
AATATGGCCAGACCCAGAAAGTCCAGGCTCAATGTCCTGGTGGTACCGAGGCCAGTTTCAGGCCAGAGAGTCACGGTCTGTTCCCCTCCAGATGGAGTACCAGAATGAAGGCGTTGATGCTGTCCTTGTGCAGTATGAAGACAATCGCCCACTCCTGGACATGTTCCTTCAGAAACCCTTGGGCCTTCTCGCACTTTTGGATGAGGAAAGTCGATTTCCCCAAGCCACAGACCAGACCTTGGTTGGTAGGTACCTTTTAGGAGAAAAGTACACATGCTGAGAGTAGAACCTGGCACAAGGCATTACGTCAAGTTTTACAAAGGAGTTTATCCATCTTTCTTTGGACACGTGGTGGGTTGTAAAAATACAGATCTTGGGGGCGCTGGAGAGATGGCTCGGAGGTTAAGAGGACTTGCTGTCCATACCGAGAACATGGGTTCAGTTCCCATCACTCGTGTTGGGCAGCTTACAGTCACCTTTAACTCCACTCACAGAGGTTCCAACACTATCTTCTGGCTTCCTCTGGCACCTACACACATACAGTGCACATACAAACAAACAGGAGAAACATACACATGAAAATACAAGTAAGTTTAAATACAAAGTTTAAAGATTGTTTTTAAACGAATTTCAATGTTCTGGTAGAATGTGTGGCTTAAATCTACCACCACTCCTATGCCCTCCCCACCCTCCTTTAACTGCCAGCACACATGTTATTTCCTTAGGCTTTTGTCTATCATCTTCTACCTCCCTCTCCCTGAGATCTCATACTCAGTACTCTCCGCCCTCCCTTTTACACTCTATCTTAGCCCAAAGGCTGAGAAGTGATCCTTCACACCCTCTTTGCAAACTTATGTCTTCACCAGGGCTCCTTTCTACCTCTAGTTCCAGGTAGCACAGGAGCCCTGTGGTCCCAGACTCACAAATGCCCTCTCTTCTGTAGACATTCCTGCTGGTGTAGTCTCTAATGCCGCCTTTTCTTAGCTTACTAGTATCTTCTGGATAGAGATATGCACTTCCTCCTGGCATCTGTCTGTCTGTCTGCCTGTCATCCATCTCTATCTATCTTACATCGATATCTACCTACCTATCATCTATGTCTATCTGTCTATCTATCTATCTATCTATCTATCTATCTATCTATCTATCTCTCTATATCTCTATATATCTACCTATCATCTATCTATATCATCTATCTATCTATCCATTCATCTATCATGTATCTATATCTATCTACCTATCATCTATGTATATCCATCTACCATCTATCACCTATCATCTATCAATCATCTATCTATCTATCTATCTATCTATCTATCTATCTATCTATCAATCATCTATCTATCTATCTATCTATCTATCTATCTATCTATCTACCTTGTGTATAGGAGGCTGTCAAAGGACAACTTGTAGGAGTTGGTCCTCTCCGTCTATCTTGTGCTTGAACTTGGGTCATCAGGCTTGGTGGCAAGTACCTTTACTGGCTGAACCATCTTGCCAGTCCATATTATCCAAGTTCCCTATCTCCCCCACATCCTGCCCCATCCCCATCCTTCATGATATTTTTGTAGAGGCTTCAGATAAAATGAGCTTTGTTCTTTACCTATGTTGTGATGTTAGAAGCCCCTCGGGCCCCAGTTCCTTAACCGCCTTTAGAACCTAGCACAGCTCCTCACACTGAGCTCTCAGTCCTGTCCACAATAATATAAAAGATGTTTGTGGAGGAGAGTAGAAAGTTTCAAACTCTTTCCGCAAATGGAAATTGATGTATGGGAGACTTGTTCAGTGTTGAGGTTGTTAGCACCAATGGTTTTCTCTTAACTGTACATTGCCCAAAACGAAGTTAACCTAGCTTATCTGCCCTCCTAGCCTATCTGTATGGTTCCAAAGCTCCTTAGCAGGGTCTGAGATTGTCTTGGGTGTCCATACTTAGAATTTCTTAGGGATAGGAAGAGAATGTGGCATCTTAACAGCTAAAGGAAAGCGAGATGGGACATGCTCGTCTGAGTGGGGCTGCTTGGGGCTGGTCTGCAAGCCCTTATTCTGTGTCTCTGGCTGGAGGAGCAGATTTGTTTGCAAGAGCAAACAATTTGTGCGGTGACTCTCCAACATTTAAATCCATATGTCAAATTTTAAAATATTTTATTTAGTATTCATACATGCATATGATGTGTTTGGATCAAATCTGTCCCCTATTTCCTCCCCAGCCATTCTTCCCTCATTCCCCTCCACCACTAATTTCCCTTTTCAACTTCGTGTGTTCAAGCAACCCTCTCTTCTCTAATACCCCTGAGTCCACGTAGGTCTATATATGCATGACCGTGGGGCCATCTCTTGCAGCATGGGTAACCTCTCAGGGCCTGCATCCCCAAAGAAACTGGCTCTTCTTCCCTCTAACAGCCACTAATTGCCAATAGCTCCTCATCTAGAAGTAGAACTTCATGGGTCCCTCCCCCACACTGAGATTTGGGGTGGATTTAGTCTCATGCAGGCCTTGCGAGCTGTGACAAGGACATCGTCGTAGACTGCATGTTGGAGCTGCTGTGAGTTCACGTGCGGCACTCTACTGTTGTGTGCAGCAAATACTGTTTTCACTACAGCAGTCGGCTCCCTCTGGCTCTTTCTACCCCTTCTGTGATAACCCCTGAGCCTCGTGTGTGTGTGTGTGTGTGTGCGTGCGTGCGTGCGTGCGTGTGTGTGTGTGTGTGTGTGTGTGTGTGTGAGAGAGAGAGAGAGAGAGAGAGAGAGAGAGAGAGAGAGAGAGGTCCGATTTAGAGATGTACACTCTAGTCTCTTCTCTGCACACAGATAAATTTGAAGATAACCTACGGTGCAAGTTCTTCTGGAGGCCGAAAGGCGTGGAACTCTGCTTTGGCATTCAACACTACGCTGGACCGGTGAGAGGGGTGGAAGTTATGGGACCCAAGAATGACAAGAGACTTGTGTGTTGGTTCTGCTCTTTTGAGGGGCCCACCATCCAGCTCCCAAATAAATCACAGAGTTAAACAAATGCAACATAAACAAAAGTAACACACCTTAAAGTAATATTCCCCAATACTTGTGTCCCCTGTAGGGGCGCTCACCAAACTGCTTGCAGACTTCACTCTTCTTTTGATTCTAATCACAATTCCCAAGTGTCCTCAGTGGTAGGTACCATTTGTAGATGGGGTGGCCCACGGAGTACCTCCTGCTTCCTGCCTGAAGGGGGCCCAGAACTGACAGCTCTCCAGACAGGAACCATACCACAGCCTTTGCAGGTTTCATGGTAAATGTTCACATTCTGACGTCATTTGGAGTGTAGGTGACAACGGACGGTTGACAACACAGTGGGGCTGTTTTTAGCACTTTCGACGTGTCTGTGGGCCACTAGGTATGTCCAGTGAAAGGGCACAATCTCACTCATCCAGGTGTGGCTTTACCATGTGAACTGGAACTCCCATTTCTCACGTATCGTGCTCCCATCTCAATTCAAGTCCCTGAAGCTGATTGGTGACTGATTTAGGAAATTGTCCAGTCCCATAGCCAACCGCTCACTGCTGTGATTCCCTCAGACAAACAAATTGAATTGTGACCAGTGCTTATGAGGTTATGGAGGCCCTAGATCCAAAAAATGGATGGGGTTCCTTGAAAGGTACTTGGGATTATTCTATTGATGTGTGATGTGTCCAAATTATCTTCTGCATTTATATCCTCAATTGAAAGTTAACTTACCTTCCTCACCACCTAGGTCTCGCTGGCTTGCCTCCTTCCTGTCTCCTCTTTCCATCTTTTCCTCCTCTATACATTTTTCTACCTGTACCTCTCTCTCTTTTTCTCCTTTTAGGATCCTTTTCTCTCTGCTTTGTGAATTCTTTGCTGAATTTATTATCTTTAGTTAGGGTTACTATTGCTATGAAGAGACACCATGACCATGGCAACTTTTAAAAGAAATCATTTAAATTGGGGGCTTTTTTTACAGTTTTAGAGGGTGTGTCCATGATCATTATAGCAGGAAGCATAGTGGCAGAGAGACACAGAGACAGAGACATAGAGACATAGAGACAGAGACAGAGATATAGAGAAACAGAGACAGACACTGGGCCTGGCATGGGCTTCTGAAACCTCAGAGCCCACCCCCCCCCAGGGACATACCTATGCCAACAAGGTCACACCTGCTGATCCTTCCTAAACAGTTCACCAAACTGGGAACCAAACTTGAACGTATATGAGCCTATGTGGGGCATCTTCATTTAAACCACCACACCACTCCAAGGATTTGGAGAATATCCCTTAAAAGACCTCTAAGTTGGAGTCCCTTGTTGCTGAGAACCAAGAACCACTTAGACTCTTAGAGTGATCACTCAGACTCCATGAGTACTTTGAGAGGCAGTAAGGGTGGGGTGGTCATGAGCTAAAAGCCCACCCATATGATGACCACCCAACACTTACCTCATTCAGCCCCTAGCTAAGCTCTTGCTTGTCTATCAGTAGGATGAGGATGGATGTTTTACACATGATGATTGCTTAGTATATTTTAACAGTTTTATTTGATGTACTGTATCTTCAGTAGGACCCTCGTTTTCAAAGAAAACTGGACAAGAAGCTGAGATAAATTGACCTGTCAAAAGCACAACTCCTCCCTTTCCTCTGGTCAAAGGGCCAAGTATAACAGGATGTTTACATCCAGTGCTGGACGACAACGACGACGACTCAGATGATCTGCCATAGTCAGTTGCCTTAGTTAACGTGTATACTCTGCTGTCTGTTTCCAGGTATTATATGATGCTTCTGGAGTTCTTGAGAAGAACAGAGACACTCTCCCTGCTGACGTGATTGTAGTCCTGAGGACGTCTGAGAACAAACTTCTTCAGCAACTGTTCTCAATCCCCCTGACCAAAACAGGTACCTGAGAACCCCCAACAGCCCCAGTCCAGACACCTATACAAGCCAATGTGGTGTCTTCCAGTCAGTGCCTAAATAATGTCTGCACCACCAACATCACAATCCCCCCCACACTTTTTTTTTTTTTTTTTTTGGTTTTTTGAGACAGGGTTTCTCTGTGTAGCTTTGCGCCTCTCCTGGAGCTCACTTGGAAGCCCAGGCTGGACATTTCCCCCTTTTTAAAAGATTGACTTTATTCTGTGTGTCTGAGTGGTTTGCCTACCTGTATGCGTATGCACCACGTGCGTGCCTGGTGCCCACAGAGGTCATAGAGGGTATCTGAGCCCCTAGAACTGGAGTCATGGATGGTTGTGAGCTGCCATGTGGGTGCTGGGAACCAGACCTGGGTCCTCTGCAAGAGCAACAAGTGTTCTTAACCACCGAGCCATCTCTCCAGCCCCACACTGAACTTCTTTAACCGGGGTCAGGGTTCAATCTGAATTCAAGAAAAGACATGACTATTCCTTTTGTAAATTAACTCCTGAGAAGAATTGTTCACACACACACACACACACACACACACACACACACACACACACACACTTTCCACATCATCTCTTAAACTTCTCGTTTTATCTGCCTCCTCTTAACTCCTCTCTTTATAAAAATGTACATTATCATTAATTCATGCTAAACATCCAAGGTGGACTTGGTTTACCTAGAATTACTGAAACAGATCTCTCTGCTCATGTAAGATTCCAAGTAAAGGGGTGTGGTGCACCAAAGGTCTTCTGATCATGAGCCCCTCAGAGGTTACCTGGTCCAGTTCCCACCCAGGTGTCAACCCCCTCATTTTCCTAAGCAACCTGGAGCATCCATGGCTTCACTTGCTGACAGTCAGTTTAGGCTGTTGTTCTGTGGGTCCTCATGCCAGGAAGCAGGATGCTAGGGCCCCAAATGGGAGTTCCCACCTCTTTTTCTGTCTTGCCAAATGGAGTCTCATTGGGCCAGGCTCCTTTGATTTACCTGGGATCCAGCTGTCTGTCTGGGCTGCCATCTCAGACCTCTTCTCACAGCTCGACTCTCAAGGGCTTTGTATTTTTGAGACCGTCTAGACACAGGTGTGGGCGTTCTTTTATGGATGAGTGGGAGGGCTTTTTAAATCAGCCCTTCTCTCTTTCCTCCTAAAATCACTGGCACCTGTGTCTCTCGCCTGGGACCTTTGCAAAGTAGAATGAATTATCACCACGTCTGATTTATAGCTGAAGGTATAATGTGCAGAGTAATGAAAATCCTGTCTAAGGGAGAGCAAACAGCTGCTCTACAACCTGTTCTTCATCTTAACTTGATGACGTATCTTAGTGTCCATCAAACACGCTTCTATGGTACCCAGAAAGTCTCTGCTAGCTTCCTCTAGAGACGCTTCTTGGCTACAGCCAGGGTTGATTCATATGGACCCCTGGGATCCTGAGGGCAAGTGTGGGCAGAGCTGCCTGGTGTTTCCTCCACTGGAGACTCCTCTGTAGCTGGTGTCTGGGCAGATGATGCCGTTAGTAACAGAGTGACCAGTCTGTGAAATGAGATCTATCTGGAGGAGTCTTCATCTGGCAAATGCACCCTCCCAAAAACATGAATAATGACTTGTCCAATCTGTTCAGAACTTTGCAAATTTACTCTTTGAACCTGAGGCTGAAGAAAAACAAGTACATCATTCTAAGCACTAGGTGGCTCTCTGTAGAAGGCAAGGCTCTGCAGGGAGCCTTCTGCTCTGAGTCACCCACAGGCAGGAGGAACCCCAACAGAACCTTTTCCATTTATTTGATTTTTAAATTGTCTTTCAGAGACCTTATAACTCAGTGGTGCTCAACCTTCCTAATGCTGCGATCCTTTAATACAGTTCCTCATGTTGTGGTGACCCCAACCATAAAATTATTTTTGTTGCTATTTCATAAACTGTAATTTTGCTACTGTTATGAATTGTAATGCAAATATCTGATATGTGATGTCCAAAAGGGTTGGAACAGGCTTTTTCTTTTTCTCCAGCTCCCAAATCATGACATGGAGACATTATTAGTTATGAATGCTCAGCCTTAGCTTATGCTTGTTTCTGGCTAGCTTTTTTTCTTTAACTTAAATCAACCTATTTCTCTTCATCTACATTTTGCCTTGGGGCTTTTTACCTTTCTTTCTGTATGTCCATTTCTGTGTCTGCTGGCTGGCGGCTGCCTGGCTGGCCCGGGGCGTCCCCCACTCTTTCTCCCTCATTCTCTCCTGCCTAGATTCCTCATACTATTTATTCTTTCTGCCTGCCAGCCCTGCCTATCCTTTTCCTGCCTAACTATTGGCCATTCAGCTATTAGACCAATCAGGTGCCTTAATCAGGCAAGGTGAAACAGCAACACATCTTTACATAATTAAACACATGCAACATAAACAAATGTAACACACCTTTACACAGTGAAAGTAATATTCCATGGCATAAACAAATGTAACACATCTTTGCCTAGTTAAAGTAATATTCCACAACAGTCATGACCCACAGGTTGAGAACTGCTACTATAACTTTTTCTGAATTTTGCCTACAAACAGAACCCCACATCACCTGGGAATAACAAAAGCAGAAAAAAAAAATACTAGAAACAAATGTGATGTCCTGGCAAGCTTCTCTGTATTTTTGAGTTTGTACTATGCTGCTGACTTCTTTTTAAAATCATAAGGTCACTTTTCTTCATATTTTGAGTATTAATTAAGAAGTTACACATAAACATCAAAACTAACAGCAAGGGTCTATTTGTTTACTTTCTGGGTTTATTCCTGCAAAAATGCGTTCAGTTAACAGACACGAACAATCCGCTAACAAGGTGCCTATTGAGTCAGCAGGAGGCTGCTGCAGAATTAATGCAGTGTATTATTAGAGAAACAAGAACTTTCGCGTGCCTTCACTTTCTATTTGAAATTGAGCCCCAATTTATTACCTTATCTTGATAACTGTACCCAGACCTCCATTCAAAAGTGATGATGTGTCCTGCACTAAATGACAGAATGTAGATGAGACAGCTCAGAGGTTAAGAGTACTTGCTGCTCTTGCAGAGAGTTCCAGTCTCAGCCCCCATAAGGGTGGCTCAGAACTGTCTATAACTCCAGATTTTCTGGGGGAGACCTGATGCCCTCTTCTGACCTCCACAGGCACCGGGCACACACACAGTGCATATACATATATGCAGGCAGAGCACTCATCCATATAAAATAAATAAATATTTTTATATATAGCAACAAACATACATATGGCTCCCTAAATGGTAGTGGCCATGCGCTGGTGCCCTGGCTCCCCATCTCAATGTTGGGCACCTGGACACAGAGTCATTACACTGAGTTTATGCTTTGCACACTCCTCCATGTGCATTCTATTTCACAGTAATATGGGCTTTTGCCAAAAGCTAAGAAAAGCCCCTTAAAATTCAAAGGAAAACTTTAATTTCATTATCAAAGAATTCCTTCCAGCTAAGTTCAGGTTTCCTAAGAGACAGACTGATGCTGTCCTTGGCTTCCAAAGTCAGGCATCAGAGGGCCCCAGGCTTTTTTGCCCTTTTAAGGGCGCCCCTTCCCTGGGTTGCCAAGCAGGTAACACTTCCTTCCCTAGTAGATATAGAAATGATGCATTGGCTTAATTTCTTATCAAGGTTGAAAAGACCTGGCTCTTTGTATAACTATGTAGCTTTCCATGACTATAATGAATACGAGAGACAATCAATTCATAAAGAGAAAAGATGGATTTTATTTTATTTTATTTTTTGCTTACAGTATTAGAGGTTTCGGTGTATGATCAGCTGGGTCTGCTGGTTTTGGATGGGGGAAGCAAATCATGGCAGCTATACCTGGTGGAGCAAAACTGGAGAGAGAAAAAAAGGTCAAGTTCCCATCAGCCCTTCAGGGACACCCCTCTGGGGATCAGAAGGCCTCTCACTAGTCCTGCCTTTTAGAGGCTGCATCACCTGCCGGTGGTTCCCAAGGCTGGAGACCATGCTTAGCACGTGCACCTTGGGGAGACATTCCACATCCAAACTTCCACAGTAAACACAGGTGAAATCCGAGAGAGCAACCACGTAGCATTTTCCCACTGCCTACTTCAACTTTCCTGTTCACATAGACTACTAAAGAGATGACTGAACATGCAGAGTGAAATTGTGAGGCCTGGGGTGGCCAGGAGACAGGGTCACTTCTGTGTTCCCAGCACCAGCCTCATCTGGTGGGAAAGATGCCTATGCTGAAGGATGCTCTCATTCCAAGGTTCCCAGTCAGCACTGGGTAAACAGAGGCCGTCGTAGTCAGCATGGATTCTCTCCCTTTCAGCGTGCTGACATGACCGTGCTTTGGCCTGCAGATGGGCCATTTCAGACACGGTATTGTCTGCTTCATAACACCTTCGTATTGATGAAGTTCTAAGGTGGTTTGATGGGTAAAAGTTTGGTATGGTAGCAGAAAGGCATTCCAACCTTCTCAAGCTGAATGATCCAGGTGAGGGACCATTAAAAGGAAAGATATTCAAACACAGTATCCAGGCATGCTTTCCTATTTGGAAAATGTCCTGTTGTCTGTTAGTAAAAGGCTTGGGGGAGGGAGGAGAAGAGGTTTAAAAAGAACTTAAAAGACTCAGCTCTACATTTGAATCATAAACTCTGACTTCCGAATAGTAGTTTGGAGTTTTAAAGGAGGTAAGAACTTGGGAGAAACTGGAAGGGAAGAAAAAGTTAAATGAGAGGGAACATTCTCTAACTTCAAAGATGGGGCTAGCTTCAAGGCCCAGAACTGAGTCCCGCCTCCATCACCTGCTGCCTGAGGTCACACACATCTCTCCTTGGAATAGGAGGTGCAGTAAAATCCAACACTCCCAGTCTCTTGGTTGCCCTTTGTATTCGAGAGGGTGGGGTGACGATCAGCGGCTCCCCATCTTACACGTCTTTAAGGCATGTTCATACCTTCCCTGCTCAGTTCTTCAAGTCAGAGGAGTCCTGCTTCTGTAACTCCTCAATTCGCGGCCTGAGGCCCTGAAGAGGGCTCCAGTGGGCCAACCCTCTCTCACGGCTGCCCTTTCTCCTCGCTTGCTCTGACAGTTCAGCAGTCAGGTCTAGAAGAGGACCTGAAGGAACTGACAGAGCCTCGGGGCTACACACGGCACAGTGCTGGGTTCTTCCTGAAGGGGAGGCCCAGACGGCTTGTCCCATGAGGAGGAGGGGCTGCAGAGTGAGCTCCTTTGCACCCAGAGGAGACACTCTTCTTCCAGTGTCAGAGTGAAGTGTACCTCAAGTCAACGTATGATCATGAACTCAGCAAAAATGTAAAGGTCTGGTTCCACGCAGGAGTGCTTCCTAGAAGGGAGAGAAGAAAGCTCCAGCCAGAGTAGTCAAAGACAAGGAGTCCTGTAGTGCTAAGTTTTAAAAAATGTATAAAGCACGACAAAAAATAGATTCTGAACAACTCTGACCAGGTGTGTAGGTCAGAAGTGGGACAACGTAAGCATTTAATCTATCCAAGTGGAAATGGAGAGGAATGGTGTGGGTCACACAGGGAGGAGAAGGTTGTGGGTTAAGAGGAAATGATGTCTTTGACTAAAGGAAGGCTTCTCGGAAGAGGTGGTGGTTGCTGTTGTTTTGTTTTCCAATAAGAAAAGAGAGGAAACTGGGCAGTCTGAGACCGATGAAGCATCCTTCCTTAAGCCAGAGCCTGTGGACCTCAAGAGAGAGGGCGGTGAAGTGGATGACTGAGTAACCAAGACACTGAGTATAGCACCTCCAAACAGAGGGATGGTGTGAGGAGGAAGCAGGATGGGAAAAGGGATGGCAGACCGACCGCTCAGCAAGGCGCCTCATGATGCTAGTCTGAACTGCTGGGCAGTCACCGTGGTCCCCGGGCAGAACAGCTTCAGTATGAGAGGGGTGGGGAAGGAAAGCTGAGGGGAGGCATCGTTTCGTTCTTATTGTCTCTCACACAGGCTCTGTCAGTGCAACGCACTGCAGCATCCCACTAACTAAGAGGCAGGACTAGCTACCAGCCTCACATTCTCCTGGGACATCTGGCTAGGAGGCTGCCTTAGGGATGGTTCATGTAAGAGGTGGGTGATCACAGACAGACAGAGGTCTTCTCATAGGTGGAGACTTGTGGCCAAATGACATAAATCTGGGCTGTCTTTGTCACTGATGAGTCTGTGCATGTTCCTGACATTATATTATGGAGAAGCTGGAGGGGGCACCTGCCCCAGAGCTGTCCTTCTGATGATCAGACTCACCAGAAAGAGGTCCTTGTGGAAGACAGGGATCAAGTAAGGCAGAGGCCGCTAGGCCCACAACTATCAGGAGATCCTTCCAGTACCAGCCTGGGGTAGGTGACATCCTTGTCAGGACAAGGGGACTGACAGAGTCAGTCACTTTGGAATAACAGAAATAGTAAATGTTGTCGTAGGGGACCCATCAGATCCCAATGGACAATCGGAGTTATGTGGTTAAGCGCTTTGGTCCTACCTAGCCTTACTGATCTGCCTTGTGTGAGCATGGGGTGTGCCTCCCCGCTAAGACTGAGCTGCAAGAGATTTGAGACGGCGCTTTCTGTCCCATGAATATGCAGAGCATATAGCTAGTACGCCTTGTGCCTTGCGTTACTTGTCAGATCCCACTCTCTAGATTGACTTCTGCTCCCCACTCCCACCCTGCCTGCCCACCACCCCTTCCTTCCTCCCCTGCCTCCCGGGTTTATTCTTTAAAACTCAGTCGCAGCCCTTCCTGGGGGCAATTCCGGGTTGGGTGACGCGTTGGACTCCTCTGGAAATGTGAGTTGCTGGAGACAAGAGAATAATGGCGCCTCCTCCCAGCTGCTGGAGAGGAGCTGGCACGCTGAGGCTCTGTGGAGTCACAGAACCATTTGTGAACGGCATTTCCTGGTCGTCCCAAGAGTGCTTGAAGTACATCAGGAATGAGAATGGTCTGTGATTTACCGTGCTGGCTGCCAGCATGCCAGAGCCTGCGATTTCTTTTAATAAGCTGTGAACTTCAGAAGGAACTCCACACAGAACTCTGTATTCCCGGGCTAGAGACAAGCATGAGACCCTCTAGCACTCACAGGGAGAGCAGATGTGACTACAGTCACGGGCATCTGAAAGTGGTTTTTGGAGCCTCCTAGGGAGGAGAGCAGCATGAGGTCTCCCATGGAGGTCCCCCGGAAACACAGAGCAATAGCGCAGAGTGTCCGCAGAGTGTCCCAGACCCACCACCTAGGGCTCCTTGTGGCTGATATGGACATGAGCTCACACCCCAGATCACTGCTCTGGGTCTGGAGCTTCAGAGGCCTGTGAGTTCCCTAGGGGCTCCAGCCTCCATGTGCTGGAAAAGGAAGCAGAGTCCATAGCAGCAGGAGAAACCCCATACTCTCCTGGCCCTTTCTCCACTAGTTAATGGCTTTCAATCCTTGTCCCTCGGGATCTGGTCTTCATTAGACTCCGCAAGGCCAAGTGTGTGGTGTGGTAGGGTGAGGAAAGTAACCTTGAAGTTCTCCATGCTCCCCCACCTCCATGTCTTTCGGCCTTGGTTTCTCTTCTCCAAGTTAAATACAGCAGTTTCAATGTTTCTTTCCTCTTTACGTTCTTTATGTGGTTTCTCCCACCCTATCAGCTAGGTTTGGAAAGCAGCAAACTAGCTGGGGACCCCGGGAGCCAGTATCTGGCCAAGGCTTCTGTAGCTAGAGTTTTCCTGCCTGGCCTAGCTACAGGCTTCCACATGTACTGAGGGGGCTTTGCCCCAAGAAAGACTTCCAGATAGAAGGGACTCCCACCAATTTCTGGCCCAAGTGCCAACTTGAGTCCCAGTGGTTTGAAATGTCTGTTGGCTTTCCCTAGAGCAGAGTGAGATATGCTAAAAAAAAAAAAAAAAAAAAAAAAGTAAAAAGAAATAGGTAAAATTAATTTCAATAGTGTATCTAAGTCATAGACCAAAAATATTATTTAACACATAATCAGCATAAATTGAGATCTTTTGCCTGTGGTACTGTCTTCAAACTCTCGTGCGTGCTGACACTTAGGGTATATAATCTCAGTTCGGACCAGCCACGTTTCACAAGCCCAGTGGCTGCTGTGTGACTGGTATGGCTGTGGGGAATCATTGTCCTGCGGCAGAAGCCCCTCATGCTTGCTCTCAGAGAGAAACGCAGACACATCATGATCACTGTGGTTCCCCAAAAGAAAACGCCAGGTGATGGGATGGAACGATGCTGTTGATTCTTTTCTTTTTAAATTTACTTATTATTTTTTTTTCATTGTGTATGTGTGTATGTCAGAGTACACCATGTGTGTTCAGGTGCCTCTGGAGACCAGAAAGAAGCCAGCAAGGAGCTGGTGGTTGTGAGCTGCCCATTGTGGGCGCTGGGAACTAAACTCTACGAGACCAGCAAGTGATGCCAGCCGCCGGCTCACCGTTTCAGACACTGCTTCATTTGTTTATAATATATGTATGTTTAAACGTACAGACCTCCAACCATTCCCCAGTGTGAGAGAGAAATTGCTGCTCAGGTTTTACAGAGTTCAAAGTCTTAGCAGTCCTGTGGCTCTTGTCATACACAGACATGTCTAATCTGACAGTCCTGTGGCTCTTGTCATACAGACATGTCTAATATTTTCAGTATGAAACAGTGCTTTTCAAAGCTTCATGAAATGAAGGAATGGTGAGGTGGGAAGGAATGTGAGATGAATAGAAGGGTGTGTGTATGTGTGTGTGTGTGTGTGTGTGTGTGTGTGTGTGTGTGTGCATTTATGTCCTGTGTGTGTACTGGTATGGATGCATGAGTGTCCATGCTAGAGGTCAACATTGAGTATTTTTCTCAATATCAATCTCCTTTCCACATTATTTGTTTGTTTGTTTTCAAGACACAGTTTCTCTGTGTAGCCCTGGCTGTCCTGGAACTCCCCCTGTAGACCAGGTTGGCCTCAAACTCATAGAAATCCACCTGCCTCTGCTCCTGAGTGCTGGGATTAAAGGTGTGCACTACCATGCCTGGCTTCCACCTTATTTTTTGAGACAGTGCATCTCACTGAACCTGAGGCTCGCCACCAATCCAGCCAGAGTGGCTGTTTAGGAAGCTGGAGAGATCCTTCTGTCTCACCAGCTCTCCAGGGTTGGAAAAGCATGCGTAGGCTGGCTCACTGGCTTTTTATGTGGGTGCCCTTTAGTGATTGATCCATCTCCCCAGCTCCAAGGGAGAGATTTTCATGATCAAAAAATGAGGAGAATATTGAGTATGAAAGTCCAAAAGCCTCTTTACTACAGAAACATGTCGATGAATCTTATGTAGATCCACAGCCCTGGCAGCTGTAAGATATCTTGGTGTGAAAAGGGTAGAAACTTCATGGGCCCGCCCTGGGACACTGCAGACCCCAGGCCGTTCTCCTCTGTCTTCCTCATCCAAGACTCTCTTCCTTCTGGGAGTAGAAATCCATCTTCCAAAGTTCCTCTGGCACTCCGAGTTCTCGAAGTCTCCCTGGTGCTGCTCCGTCCGTCCTCCGAGAGAAGAATAAAATCGAAAATAAACATCAATAAGGACTGTGATTCTGGATGGTGGTGTCTGTTGTGAGTCAGTTTCAACACCATCCCGCTTCCAAGTGACTGTTTTCTGCATCACTCTGAACTCTGGGAGGAAAGCACCGTTCATGTTTAAGTGACAGTTCAATTTAGGGCCATTTTGTCTTATTTCTTTAGTGATTCTGTCAAGTATAGCAAATATAGCAGCTTTGACTTCTTTGTTGTTTGTTTTTATTTGTTGTTGTTGGGTTTTTTGTTTGTTTGTTTTGTTTTGTTTTGTTGAGACAAGGTTTCTCTGTATAGCGTTGGTTGTCCTGGAACTTACTCTGTAGACCAGGCTGGCCTGGAACTCACAGAGATCCACCTGCCTCTGCTTTCCCGAGTGCTAGGATTAAAGGCGTGCACCACCACCGCCCCGCTGCAGCTTTGATTTTCTAAATGACCAAAAATATAATACTGGTCTTTCTCTGCCAGTATTCTCATTCATAGAAAAGAAAAATGTTCTACTTTAAGCCTTTAATCCCAGTACTCAAGAAGCAGAGGCAGGCAGATCTCTCTGAGTTCAAGGCCAGGCTGGTCTACAGAGCAAGCTCCAGGACAGGCACCAAAGCTACACAGAGAAACCCTGTCTCAAAAAACAAAAACAAAACAAAACAGAAAATGAAAGAATATTCTCCTTCATTTTGCTATTTATTTCATATTTCAATAGCTCACACCGGAGAAAAGGTCAGCCCTTATAGTTTATTAATTTATTCTACTATAAAATCTGTTTATAGTATGGCATTCAGGTCACTCTTCCCCCACCTTCATAAAAGCTAACCTTGGGCTCCTTAAAGAAAGTAAACTAGAGGGCCAGGCGGTAGTGGTGCACACCTTTAATCCCAGCATTCAGGAGGCAGAGCCAGGCAGATCTCTGTGAGTTCGAAGCCAGCCTGGTCTACAGAGCAAGATCCAGGACAGGCACCAAAACTACACAGAGAAACCCTGTCTCAAACCCCCCCCCACCAGCCAAAAAAAAAAAAAAAGAGAAAGAAAGTAAACTAGAAACAAAGTCACTGTAATTTGAATCTCTCTACTTAGATAGGGATCAAAACTTCACACTTCACCCCACCCCTCAGGAATTCAGGTCATGTTAATAGAAACTGTTCTTTCTCTTCAGAACCCAAGACCATCTTCTAACAGTCTGGCCCATATGCTGGATACATATAAAGTTAATCAGTTTGCTTCGGTGCCAGTGTGTGCAGAGTGAAGCTGTAAACTCCAGCTGTTCCAAGTAACAATTATGAACTTTACTGGCTTGCACATGTGAGGCGTCAGTAAATGAAATTAAATGTTGCCTAACTGAACTTGAGGGTAGGAGGTGGGGAAGGAGGGACTGCTGAGATTTTATTAAGATCCAATATTAGGGGAGTGGGCTCCATTCTTTGCACTCCACGGGGGTAGTTCAGATGACAAAGAAACCAGATGAACTGTCTTCCAGTTGATGAGGTCTGGCCCAACTATCACAACTGGTTTCTGGGTAATCATTGGGATATATTTGGCTGATCTGATTTAGTCTGTGAGCACCCCTACCTGCAATTCAGATCATCTAGGGCAGTGCTTTCTAATGCTGCGACCCTTTAATTCAGTTCCTTATGTTGTGGTGACCCCCAACCATAGAATTATTCCATTGCTACTTCATAACTGTCATTTTGCTACTGTTATGAATCATAATGTAAATATCTGATATGCAGGATGTCTTAGGGTTTCTATTGCTGTGAAGAAACACCATGACCACAGCAACTCTTATAAAGGAAAACATTTAATTGGGGTGGCTCGCTTACAGTTTCAGAGGTTCAGTCCAGTATCGTCATGGTGGGACATGGAGGCATGCAGGCAGACATGGTGCTGGAGTTGTAGCTGAGAGTCCTACATCTTGCAAGCAACAGGAAATGGTCTGTCTCACTGGGTGTAGCTTGAGCATATATGAGACCTCAAAACCCACCTCCACAGTGACACACTTCTTCCAACAAGACCACACCCACTCCAACAAGGCCACACCTCCTAATAATGCCACTCATTTGGGGGCCATTTTCTTTCAAACCACCACACAGGATATCTATATGGAGCCTCTGTGGGGGGTTGTGACCCACAAATTGAGAACCACTGATCTAGAAGGAATGGGGTGCAATCAGTTCCACCAGTCATCCAGTGGTTTGCCTATAATATCAAAATGCCTTAAGCAACCACAGTTGAATTCAGACAGGTGAGGAGCTGCCTGGTAGTTGCTGCTCAGAGCTCTGACCTTGAGCAAAAACTTCAGCCCCCTTTGCCTCAGTTTCCCTCCTTTGTGGACTGATGAGGTCGCTTGCGGTGGTGTTGTGCTAAGTAACTAATTTTAGACATTTTATGTAGTGTCTACCACATTGTAAATACTCAAAAAATATTAATATTTCTGTGGAGAAAAACCAATCCAGTTTCCACAGTTATTTCCTTATTCTCCAGAAATTTTAAAGTGAGCAATAGATAATATTACACAGTGCTATAAATCCTCTCTCTGTGTTGTTGATAGTTCATGATTTCTAGCTTTTGAAAAATTGTACCTTCAGAAGATAAACAGGGAAAGAATAAAGTAAGCTCTCAAACCTTAAATCCTCAATTTATTTACTTCCTGTTCCCTAATTAATTGTCCATCCCAGCATTAATGAGGCTCTAGGCAATGGAAAAAATGGGTATTCCATAAAATTTAACTTAATTGGAATCCTTAATTGATAGCATTTCAATAAATCTCAAACTGTAGGATGACGAGACGGTGAACTGATGACTTAGCCACAACATGTATCATCACCTAGAACCTGAGCACCCAGAACCCCCAAGGTCTCAAGTGGCTTCCATCAGCCTCCCTGTACTACCCACATCTGCACCCTCCACTGCAACCTCAACTCTGTTAACTATGAACTGAACAGGCTCCACAGACATCAGTCCAGCTCGCTAGATGATGAAATCCAGGTACTAAAGC
>CABHPQ010165815.1:21950-33532 GCA_902168405.1 Peromyscus aztecus | reverse complement strand
TAGTAACTGTTAGTATCCATGCGTGTGTCCAATGAGAGGGGAGATCATGCTTTAGTGACTGTGTTAGTATCCATGAGTGTGTACAATGAGAGGGTAGATCACGCTTTAGTAACTGTTAGTATCCATGCGTGTGTCCAATGAGAGGGGAGATCACGCTTTAGTGACTGTGTTAGTATCCATGAGTGTGTACAATGAGGGGGAGATCACGCTTTAGTAACTGTTAGTATCCATGCGTGTGTCCAATGAGAGGGGAGATCACGCTTTAGTGACTGTGTTAGTATCCATGAGTGTGTACAATGAGGGGGAGATCACGCTTTAGTAACTGTTAGTATCCATGCGTGTGTCCAGTGAGAGAGAAGATCATGCTTTAGTAACTGTGTTAGTATTCCTGTGTGTGCCAATGAGAGGGGAGATCACACTTTAGTGACTGTGTTAGTATTCCTGCGTGTGTCCAATGAGAGACAAGTTTGTTGTAACAGGAGTGCATGTGAGAGTTGAACAGGAAGTGAGCGTGTTTGTGAGAGTTGAACTAGAAAAGGAAGTGTGGGTGTTACTCGTGGAGGCAGCAGCGGCTCTGTTCTTGCCGTGCCCACTGCTCTCTTTGCAGAACGCTACATTTTGCTTTCTTTAATTTTTGTTTTTGTTTTTTGAAACAAAGTTTCTTTGTGTAGCCCTGGCTGCCCTGGAATTCTTTCTGTAGGCCAGGTTGGCCTCGAACTCAGAGATCCACCTGCCTCTGCCTCCGGAGTGCTGAGATTGAAGGCATGTGCACCATCGCCTGGCTTAAAAAAAATTTTTTTTTTAATGCATGGAAAATTTAGGTTATAAAAATGGATAATTTCTTCCTTTTTTTTTTAAATTTTTTTTTTTTTTTTTTGGCTTTTCTCTGTGTAACTTCCCTGGCTGTCCTGGAACTCACTTTGTAGCCCAGGCTGGCCTCGAACTCACATAGATCTACCTGCCTCTGCCTCCCAAGTGCTGGGATTAAAGGCGTGCACCACCACCGCCTGGCTTAAATTTTTTACTAGAATGTGAGCAAATCTAAACAGGATAAAGACAGTGTGTGCGTGTGTATTTCAATTAAATTTTTGGCTAACACAATGATTAGTCCTAGAATTATGGTAAATATTTAGTACTGGTCTGCTGTGATTAATGCTCCTTTCTGCCTTTTCCCTCTAGTATGTTAAAAGATGACTTAAAACTAAGCAGCAGTGAAGACAGTGATGGGGAACAGGTGTGTCTACTATACAGTCTGTCTGTCAGTCCTTTATACTTACTGTTTCATTGTATTGTAGTTTTTAAGATCAGTACATTTTCCTGTAAGTTTTCTTATACTGGATGTTTGTAGTCTTCTGTAATGTCTTTAAGCCCCCCCCCTTTCTTTTTCTTCTTTCTTGAGACAGGGTTTCTCTGTGTAGCTTTGAGCCTTTCCTGGAACTCACTTGGTAGCCCATGCTGGCCTCGAACTCACAGAGATCCGCCTGCCTCTGCCTCCCGAGTGCTGGGATTAAGGCGGGCGCCACCACCGCCCAGCCCCCCCCCTTTTTTTAAATTGACTTTTCCTTAACATTTATTATGGACCAGAACATACTTTTG
The DNA here is from genome assembly GCA_902168405.1 of Peromyscus aztecus. Taxonomy (NCBI): domain Eukaryota; kingdom Metazoa; phylum Chordata; class Mammalia; order Rodentia; family Cricetidae; genus Peromyscus; species Peromyscus aztecus. The sequence continues at coordinate 31,936 of CABHPQ010165815.1, read as the reverse complement.
AAGCAGGAGGTTACTTACAAGAAATATTTTCAAAAGTTTTAAAAAAATGATCTTTTTTTTTTTTTTTAATATAAATGGGTCCTTTGGAACTGGAGTTACAGATGGTTATGAGCACCATGTAGGTTCTGGGATCTTCTGCAAGAGTACTTGCAGGCAGTGCTCTTAAATGATGAGCCATCTCTCCAACCCCCCAATTTTTTAAGTCTTATCCTAGAGATTTTTTTTTTTTTTTTGTAGTAGTAGTAGTACTACTGGAGACTGAGGTAGGCAAGCACTACTTCTTTAAGTAAACACAGGATCCTGGTTTGTTATTGTTTGTGGTGCTTTGGTTATTGGTTTTGTTTTGAGGCAGTGTTTCATCAAGTGGCCCAGGCTGGCCTCAGTCTCACGAACCTGCTGCTTCCACCTTTTGAGTGCTGTGATGAACTGCGTTTTTTTTTTTTTTTTTTTTTTTAATCACTCTATTAAGTAAACATTAATTCATGTGTTAGAGAAACCAGTTTTTGTTTTTTGAGTTCAGACATTCATATTATTTGTCATTTCACAGATTTCTTATGCTTTACTTTTAGGATTGTGATAAGACAATGCCAAGGAGTACACCAGGAAGGTAGAGATCCTTTTATTTTGTGGTCTTGTTTTGATGGATGAGATTGGTTTGATTTAACATTGTGGTGTTATCATAAGTGGCCTTATAAATAATGTCGGCTATGATGGTGATTGTATAGTTCCATAAATTAACTAAAATTCATTAAATTATGTACTCAGACTGGGTGAATTTTAAGGTATGTTAAAAGTGAGTATTATTAGGTGAGTGATATATCAGAAACTTTTGGGGGATGTCTATTTGTAGAAGTTTTGGGTTCTTTTAAATGTAACAGTGTGTGCACACTTTGTTACTCAGGTTGGTTGTCAGGTTTGGGTGAGTTTTTGTTGCCATTGTAAAGGAAACTTTCATCGTTTCTATTCTATCTCCTTCAGTAATTCTGAACCTTCACATCATAATAGTGAGGGAGCAGATAACTCCAGGGATGACTCGAGCAGCCACAGTGGATCTGAAAGCAGCTCTGGCTCCGACTCAGAGAGTGAAAGTAGCTCCAGTGACAGTGAGGCAAATGAGCCATCACAGAACGCATCTCCTGAGGTGAGGGGAGGGCTGCTTCCATAGCCCTGAAGCTTTTTCATGATATCCACTCCTCTCATCACTACGTATTCTGATCAAAGGCAGTGGAACCATGTATCTATCTTATAGAAAACCTAAACCATTTTGGTTTTCTTCTTATCTAAAAAAAACTTGGGGTTGGGGATTTAGCTCAGTGGTAGAGCGCTGGCCCTGGGTTCGGTCCTCAGCTCCCCCCCCACAAAAAAAAAAACCCCAACTTTTAAAAAATTAGGATTTAGTCCTTACTTTTGCCTCTTAACAGGGAATTTATGTTACGTAGTTACTGTGAATAAAGTGAGTCTCACATTGTATAACTGTACTGTAGATTGATACAGTACAACTGAAAGTCTCTCCTGGTACCAACATCATTTTTACTTTCTAGAATTAAATCATTTGCAATACTGCCTTTCAAATTGAACTTCTTACTGTAATATTGGTTATTTAAAGGCCATTTATAATAAGCTCTACCTGTAATCCAGCACTCAGGAGGCCAAGTGATTAGAGGTAATAGTATTTTACCTGTGCTTTAATCCTGGCAGAAACTGGGCAAACAAATGCTTGTTACATTAAGCATTGTTCTTTTTCCTCTTACTTGACTTTATAAAGTGGGGAGGTCTTCAGTATTGGGGGAAAAAACCTACTTTTATATATTTCTTTGTTTTTTTTTTCCAGCCTGAACCACCACCAACAAACAAGTGGCAACTTGATAATTGGTTGAACAAAGTGAACCCACATAAAGTGTCCCCAGCCTCTTCTGTAGACAGCAATGTCCCATCATCTCAAGCCTACAAGAAAGAAGGCCGAGAACAGGGTGCTGGGAATAGCTACACTGATCCTGGAGGACCAAAAGAAACAAGTTCTGCTACTCCAGGACGAGACTCTAAAACCATCCAAAAGGGATCAGAAAGTGGACGCGGGAGGCAAAAGTCTCCGGCACAGAGTGACACCACCACACAGAGGAGAACTGTAGGCAAAAAACAACCCAAAAAGGCTGAGAAGTCAGCTGCTGAAGAGCCCCGTGGAGGCCTGAAGATAGAAAGTGAAACCCCTGTAGACATGGCTACCAGCATGCCCTCCAGCCGGCACAAAGCAGCCACCAAGGGCTCGAGGAAACCTAACATCAAAAAGGAGTCGAAATCCTCTCCTCGACCTATAGCAGAGAAAAAGAAATACAAGTCATCAAGTAAATCCTCCCAGAAATCTAGGGAAATCATAGACACAGATACCTCGTCCTCAGATTCAGATGAGAGTGAGAGCCCCCCTCCTTCCTCACAGACTCCCAAGTACCCCGAAAGCAATAGGACTCCTGTCAAGCCCTCCTCCGTGGAGGAAGAAGATAGCTTTTTTCGGCAACGAATGTTCTCTCCTATGGAAGAGAAGGAGCTCCTTTCCCCACTCAGTGAGCCCGATGACAGGTATCCACTTATTGTGAAGATTGACCTGAATCTCTTGACTAGAATACCAGGAAAGCCTTACAAAGAAACAGAACCACCCAAGGGGGAAAAGAAAAATGTGCCAGAAAAACACGGGCGAGAGGTACAGAAGCAAACCTCAGAAAAGGCTTCCAACAAAGGCAAGAGGAAACACAAGGTGTGTGAGGGGTTGTGGGTCTTTTTTTTTTTAATAATAATTTTGTTCCCACTTTCCATGTTCTTAAACATCTTGATATTAAAACACTAGCTATTTTTAAAAATTTTTTATTTATGTATGTCTGTGAGTATATGCTGTGTGTGTATGTATGTGTATGTCTGTGTGTGTGTGTATATACTCATGCTTGTGTATGTTCCTTTGGAGGCCAATAGAGGGTGTCAAATTCCCTGGAGCCAGTTACAGCTAGTTGTGAGCTGCCTGACATTGACGGCTACTAGGATCCAAACTTTGGTCCTGCTAGAAGAGTAGCAAGTGCCCTTAACTGCCGAGCCATCTCTCTATCCCCAAGTACTTGCTGTTTTGCCTTTACATGAGTCACTGTGGCTTTTAATTAGAGTGTGTGTGTGTGTGTGTGTGTGTGTGTCTCACTACATATCCCAGATGGATGGCAATCCTCCAAAGAGATGGCATATATAGTCTCAATGAGGCCTTGTGCTCAGTCACTATTTTTCCTTACAGCTCATGATTGACAAACTAGATTTCCATAGCATTTCAGATACTGGTATCTAAAAATGAACAAATAGGGCTGGCAAGTTATCTCAGTGGGTAAAGTCTGACAACCTGAGCTCAATCCCTGGGATCCACATGATAGAAAGAAAGAATTGACTCCCAGAAGCTGTTCTCTGGCTTCCAGATATGTACTGTAGTATATATGTGTGTGCTCTGTCTTCTTGAGTAAAGCAGGATGATTTTTTAAATAGTCAGGATCTCTAGGCAGAGTATATGGTGGCCAGGTTAAAAGTGAGGCTAGTCTGGGTACTGTAGGCTAAAAAAAAGAAGGAAGGCTAGGACTAACATCGAACCCTGGAGTAGAATGTAATATATGTGTCCTCTTCTGTCTTACACTCAGGTCAAGCCATACTAGTTTATTACTGGCCTGATGTGAGTAAAACAGACTCACTAATTTTGTGACATGTACATCCTTGAGAATGTATACACACCTATGCGCCTAGCTTTTTTCCATTAACACAGGTCAGAACTGAGAACATTCCCTGCAGCTCAGTGACAGAGCTCTTGCTGAGCATGTGTGAAGCCCTGGATGGAGTCCAACATGGAAAGAAAGTTGTTGGCACATAGCCCACTCCCATCCCTCAAATTTAAAGACAAAGCATAGTATATAAGATTAGTTTTATATAGAGCCTGTATATATGTATGTGTACCATATTGTGCCTACTACCCAAGGAGGTCAAAAGAGGGTGTTAGATCCCCTGGAACTTGAGTTAGAGATGATTGAACCACTATGTAGTGCTTAGAACCCAGATCCTCTACAAAAGCAGTCAGTGGCTTTTAACCACTGAGACATCTTTCCAGCCATTCCCCAGGAATTAGGATTTTTGAAATGTTATTTTGGTAAAGTGTCGGTGCAGTTCCTGGAGACTGTGCTGATAATACTGGGAGGAGACCAGTCACTGGTAAACAGTTGGTGGGTGACTTTTTCTCATGTTTTCATTTATCTGAATTTAATCTTTTGGTGTCAAGCAGACTTCTATTACAGTAGAGGTAGAATATTTGTTTGCATTCCTGTTGCTTACTACTTGAAGCAAGAGGAAAACTTAGATTTACCTATGGAAGTAACATCAACAGCGGTTAGGCTTTCCACTTGTGATTCGGCCAAGAAGTTTTTCGGAGATGATGGGGCGTAGCTGTTAGCAAGTAGCAGTATGTTCATGTGCTGATGAAATTGTAGAGTTGGAACTTCATGCAGTGCTAGTAGAACTGGGAGATGCAGCTGCTTTGGAACACAGTTGGCAGTTTCTCAAAAAAACTGAATATACAGTTACCTTATGATCTACCAATTGTAGGCCCAGGTACATGGCCGAGAAAGTAATGGAAATATAAACACAAAACTATTACTGTAGTGCTCATAGCCATATCTGAATGATCAGTTAGTCAAAAATTGGTTATTAACTGATGAATAAATAAAATATAGCTATATAGTACAATACTATCCAGCCATAAATGATATGAATCATTAAAAGAGTATGTTAAAAAAGGATCCAGGTATCAAAGACTGCATTATATGATTCTGCTTTTTTGTGAGGTCTAGCAAGACTAAATGTGCAGATTAAAGATGATCAGGGCCTTGGAGAAGAAGAAATTGTGAACTGATTACTGACACAAATGACTTTGAGGGATGATAAAAATGTTCTAAAATTGCTTATGATGATGACTGTATAATTCTGAGTAACTAAATGCCAGAAATTATATACTTTTTGTTGTTGTTGTTTTTTGTTTTATTCAAGATGGGGTTTCTCCTGTAGCTTTGGTACCTGTCCTGGATCTCACTCTGTAGACCAGGCTGGCTCATACTCACAGAGATCTGCCTGGTTCTGCCTCCCATGCTGGGATTAAAGTTGTGTGCCACTGCCGCCTGGCAGAATTATATACTTTTAAAGGGTGGATTTTATGGTTTGTGAGTTATATCTTAATTACATTTATGTGAATCTGTCTACATCTAGAATTATATCATAAAAGAGATACCATCTAAGACTTTGGAAAATCTGTTAATAGTGTTTAGGCTGTGTGGATCTAACATAGGACAGACACCCTTCTCATGCTATTGTTTCTGTTTTTGTCCAGAATGATGATGATAACCGAGCCAGTGAGAGCAAAAAACCCAAAATGGAGGACAAGAACTCATCAGGCCACAAGCCATCCAGCAACAGAGAGTATGTCCCCAAATCATGTTGCATGCCAGTATTGACTATTTGTTGTTGGGTACTTTTTGACACTTCAGAGTATTCTTTTTAATGACCAAATGTCTCATATATATATATATGCACATGCAGAAAGAAGTAGTAGGAGCTTTGCTTTTAGCTAATAGCAATAGGAAGCATTTACTCTCTTCTTTTTTATAGTGAGATAAGAATATATTCTAGTTAGGTTACTATTGCTATGATGAAACACCATGATCAAAAAACAACTTGAGGAGGAAAGAATTTATTTGACTTATGCTTCTTCATCACCTCAACTGTTTTATCACTTAAGGGAGTCAGGACAGGGACTCAGACAGGACAGGAACCTGGAGACAGGAACTGATGCAGAGACCATGGAGGGGTGCTGCTAACTGGCTTGCTTGCTTTCCATGGCTTGCTCTGGCTGCTTTCTAATGGACCCCAGAACCACCAGCCCAGACATCATTACAATGGGCTGGGCCCTCCCATATCAACCACTAATTAAGAAAATTCTCTATAGGGCTAGTCCACACTTATGGAAGCATTTTCTCAATTGAGGTTCCCATCTCTCAAATGATTCTTGCCTGTGTCAGGTTGCCATAAAACTAGCCAGGACAGAATATTTATTGTGTGGCAGGTTTTTCAGGCCCTGGGCATGATTGTAGAAAAGAGAAAGTAAGTAAATAGGGCAGGTGGAGGAAGAAACCAGATGACTACTTTATGGAATTTACAGTCTTTTTGTTTTGCAATCATATAGAGAATGCCTTTGCAAATTTGTCCTAAAGCCTGGTGAAATAGGTGGAAAAACCCTTCACTCCCATATCACTCTGCAGAAATGAGGGCATTTGTTTTGTTTGACAGGTCATCTAAGCAGAGTAGTACAAAAGAAAAGGACTTGCTACCTTCACCTGCTGGGCCTGCTCCTTCAAAAGATTCAAAACCAGAGCATGGCTCTCGGAAGAGAACTGTCAGTCAGTCATCTTCCTTAAAATCCAGCAGTACCAACAACAAGGAGAATAGTGGCAGCAGCAAGAATAGTTCCTCCACTTCAAAGCAGAAGAAGACTGAAGGGAAGGTTTCCAGCAGCTCCAAAGAGGCCAAGGTATGTTCTAGGGCTTGAGCCTTTGAAAAATCCCCTGCCATGTCTTCTTCAGGGTTGTAAACGTCTCATTAAGGTTAGAGGCCTGTTTTGTTTTGTTTTTTAAAAAGGTGTTTTTAAAATGAGTGTGTACGTGTGTGTTTGTGTGTGTGTGCACGTGTGCACATGCATATGTGGACAGCTTTCAGGAATTAGTTCTCATATTTCATCTTGTTGATACAGGCTCTCTCTACTGCTGCTGCAGTGCTGTATACCCCAGGTTAGCTGGACCGGAATTTCTGGGCAATTTTCCTCTATAGGAGTAGGTAGAGCTGCAGATTGTGCTGCCCCATCTGGCTTTTTTTTTTTTTTTTTTTTTTTTTTTTTTTTGAGGTAGGGTCTCACCATGTGTAGCTAGCCTTAGCTGGCCTGGAACTCAAAGAAATCCACTTGCCTCTGCTTTTTGAATGCGGGACTAAAAGTGTGTGCTACCTTACCTGACTTCAAATGGTTGTCTTTAACATAGCAATGGTATAGTTGAACAGTCTTGGTATTTATTGATGAAGATTTGGTCCAAGAAGGTTTTTCAAAGCTGTTCTTTCGTAGACCTCAATCTATTTATGATATTATCTTTTTTTTTTTTTTCTTAAGACAGCATCTCACTATGTATCCTAACTTGGATGTGAAAAAAACCTGATCCAACTGTCACAATCTCCCAAATGACCAGGTTATTCATATGCTTTCTAAGCTGTTCTGGTCAAGAGCAAGTTCATGACATTACAGTATTAAAGTGAAAATTAAGAAAAATATTTGTTTTTAAAAATATAATCTTCTGGATTGTTGTTAATTGAGTAAACAAAAATTTGGAAATCAACTAGACTGCTACAGGCTGTTAAATGCATTAATTAAAGATTTTAAGTTTAAGGGCAGGAGAGATGGCTCAGTGGTTAAGAGCACCAGCTGCTCTTCCAGAGGTCCTGGGTTCAGTCGCAGCGTCCACATGGCAGTTCACAGTTGTCTTTAACTCCAGTGCCAGGGGATCTGACACCAATGCATGTAAACTAAAATTAATTATTAAAAAATATTTTAAGTCAAATTATGAGCTTTTCAATCTGAGTTGTACAGATGGATTTCTCTCTAAATCAGCACCCTATTTCTTTAGTAACTTGGGGAGCTCACCCAGCACCCAAGGACACTGACTGTTCTGTTGCCCTCCTTCACTGTTCCTTTTTACCTGCTTACCCGCTTTTTATCCGTTTCTCATCCTCTTCAATACAGGATTTTGAGGCTTCCACACCAATTTCTTAAATTAGTGCTTTTTCAAAAAGTACATTCATTTAGCTCACATTCATCTGGCTTCTTGTGTCTATAGGTAGTGTCACTATCTTTATAAAAGAGGCTTCCTTCAGTAACTTTGTCCTTGAAAGCAGGCATTTGTATGTCTTAATGTTTTTGCCAGTGTTTAATTTATTGAGAAATTAGGAAATACTTTTGTTGAATATGTTGGATCATACTTGGTATTTATTGGTTTTTGTTTTATTTTGTATATGAGATCAGAGTCTCATCATAGAATTCAGGCTGACCTGGGAGATCTTGCCTCAGCCTCCTAAATTCTGGGATTATAGACATGTTTACTCTCACTTTACCTTTTACTTTATTTGGGTTGTTTATTTGGTTGGTTGTTTTTTTTTGTTTTGTTTTGTTTTTTTTTGGGGGGGTATCTTTTTTTTTTTTTGAAACAGGGTTTCTCTGTGTAACAGACCTGGCTGTCCTGGAACTCTCTCCGTAGACTAGGCTGGCAGAGATCCACCTGTCTCTTCCTCCCAAGTGCTGGGATTAAAGATGTGCCCCACCACTGCCTGGCTACTTTATTATTTTTGACAAAATATAAAACAGGCCCTTACTAGTCGATATCATGTTTTTACAACATTTAACAGCTATTAAAGTTGTTAATGTTAGTCTTGACAGTTTATAATTCAGGCAATTATGTATATGTTTGTTGAAGAAAAATCTGTAATTCAGAAAATACACTAGTGTTAGATCCTCTTTTTTAAAAAAAAAAAAAAACCCTACTTGATGTTATTACTGTCAACCAAAGAAAAATTAGACAATATAAAAAAACCAGAGTTACAGATTTTTATAAATAAAAAGTTTTTTGAAATAACCTCCCCCCCAAAAAAAATTTCAGGAAAGTTGTATTTTCTTTTCAAAATAAAATTTTGGTCAGGTCATGGTGGCTCATGCCTTTAATCTTAGCACTGGGGAGGCAGAAGCAGGAGAATCTCTGTATGTTTGAGGCCAGCCTGGTCTACAGAATGAGTTCCAGGACAGCCAGGACTACACAGTGAAACCTTATCTCAAATAATAATAATTTCATTATATTTGGAATGTAAGGACTTTAGAACTATGTATAAAATATGAAAGAGCCTGTGAGCAGGTTACAGTGCAGCATGCTCAGGGAGCACACAGACTTTAACATAAAGAATGGACCATGTTTTCACATCACAAGGCTTTATTTTTATCCTTCGGCATAAACTCTAATAGGTGGACCGGAAATGCTCCCTAGTTCTTTTGAAAACAGATTTTTCACACAAGTAATAAGTTGATGTATTACCAATTTTTTCTACTTAAAATTTTTTTCAATATTTATTTCATGTGTATAAATGTGTACCACGTGGTCACCTGGAAGTTTTGGGTGGTTGTGAGTCACCATGTGGATGCTGGGCATGAAACCCAGGGCCTCTGCAAGAGCAACAAGCTCTCTAAACTGCTAAGCCATCTCTCCAGCCCCAGGTTTTTCTACTTTAGAAACGTTCATGCATTCTACTAATCTATGGGGAAATGTGTCTTCATTTTATCAAAGATGGGACTGAATTGCAGGCATTTGGGATGAGAAAGAGTTGAAGAGAGAGACAGACAGACTAGAGAAACCATACACATTCATCTCAAAGACACCCCTTGCATGAAAGCATACATTAATGGGAGGCAGAATAAAATTTAAGTGGTTGGACCTGGGCTTTAAATTCAGATTGCAGGAATGCAACTCTGAGTTGCTTGAACTTACCTTTACAGAGGCTACTCATTCTCCTTGATACTGCTCTTTCCCCACGAGAACAACAAACAATAGTTACTACGTATAGCACACTCTGTATTCTACAAGGTGGTGAGAAGAAAGAAATGAAAATGTGTAGTTTTTTTTCTGTGTAAGAAATCAGTAGGTTGCCGGGCCATGGCGGCACACGCCTTTAATCCTAGCACTTGGGAGGCAGAGGCAGGGGGATCTCTGTGAGTTTGAGGCCATCCTGGTCTATAGCACTAGTTCCAGGACAGCTGGGGCTATTACACAGAGAAACCCTGTTTCGAAAAACAAAAAAACCAAAAAAAGAAAGGAAAGGAAAGGAAAGGAAAGGAAAGGAAAGGAAAG
>CABHPQ010165815.1:0-21850 GCA_902168405.1 Peromyscus aztecus | reverse complement strand
AGAGAGACCAGTGTGTGTCCAGTTTTGGGACTGATCAATAGTGAATCATGATTAAGTAAACATAGAACCCTATAGCAAATCTTAGAGTGGGTGTCCAAGTTAGAGTCTTTGAATTTTTCCATAGGAAGTGAAGTTTAAAGAAAGCCTAGAGTCAGGAGTAGAACTTAAGTAGCTGATTTATTTACTTAGCCCTTTGCTTACTTCTTCAACTGATTCACGTGATGCTTTCTTTACCCAGTGACGTGTAAGTACTCAGTAAATCCTGTCTTAGCTGATACTGTCAGTAAGCCGTTCTTGCTAGACAAATGCATACAAGTAGTACATTGATGTTGGTTAAGAAGAGACCACCACTGGTATAGAAAGAACAAAGCATCAGAGCTTTGCAAGTCAGATCAGAAGTTCACCTCAGCTGTCTAGTGAGCTTATGATTGTATTCATTAGCCAAAGTTGCCATGGTACCACCACAGACTGGTGCTGATAGAAACAGAGCTGAGTGGTACTGGGTTTCTAGAAGTTTGAGCATTATCTTCTCAGAGAAGGAAAGAGCTGAAAGCCAGTGCCCCACTGAAATGACACAGCTGTGATCCTTCTTAATACCCCAGGGTATAGTATTGCCTGTGTTCTAAGGAGCAGTCCCTACCCCTGTATTCAGACTGTTTTGTTTTGTTTTCCCATTTTAAATTATGAGTATTTATCTGTGTATTTTGTGTAGACATGAATATCTACACTTGGAAGCCATAGGTATCAAATATTCCTAGAGCTGCAGTTAGAGACAGTTGTGAGCTGCTGGGACCCAAACTCAAGTCCTCTGGAAGAGCAAGAAATGCTCTTATTCACTGAAACTTCTTTCCAGCCCTTTAGATTAGACCTTAAAACAACAACAACAAACCTATCTAACCCTAACACTTATTTCGTAGGATAGTTGAAGAATGAACAACCATGCTAAGTAGTTAACTTAGGCTTTATTAATAAACTTCTGGTTTTGTTTTGTTTTTTGAAACAGAATCTCACTATATAGCCCTGAGTGACTTGAACTTGCTGTGTAGACCAGGCTGTTCTTAAACTTAGAGAAACCCTCCTGACTGAGTGTAGAGATTAAAGGCCTGTGCCGCCACACCCAGTTTGTGTTTTCCTGAGTGGTACTGCCCTTTAATTCTTTTTTTAAGGTGTGTGTGTGTGTGTGTGCAGGCGTGTGTGCCTATACATGTATGCAGAGGCCAGGGGAGGGCCTTAGGTATCATTCCCTATTGAACTTTATCTCTTTTGTTTGTTTGTTTGTTTTGTTGTTGTTTTTTTGAGTCAGGGTTTCTCTGTGTAGACCAGGCTGGCCTCTGCCTCTGGTGGGATTAAAGGCATGTGCCACCACTGCCTGGCTAAAATGCTTTCTTTTTAAATGCTTTTTTTAAAAAATGTATGTGTATGAGTGTTTTACATGCATATATGTGTGATATGTACCACTTGTGTGCCTGATGCCCACAGAGGTCAGAAGAAAGCATTGGATTCCTGGAACTGGAGTTTCAGATGATTTGTGTGTGAGCCACCATGTGGGTGCTTGGGATCAAACCTAAGTACTCTGCAGTAGCAACCAGTGCTCTTAACTGCTGAGCCATCTCTCCAGCCCTTTATCTTTTGAACCTGAAGCTCCCCTGCTCCCTGGATCTGCCTGCTTTTGCCCCACAACCCTGGTGTTCCAGGAACCTACAGCCATGCCCAGCTTCTGTGCAGGTGCCAGGGATTTGAACTCAGGTTCTCTTGCTTCACTGCACATGTGCTTACCACTCAGCCATCTCCCTAACCCAGTGCTGCCACCTTGATACTCAGTTTGTGTCTTCTTAACAAGTACCTAGCTAAGTGCCCACGTGTAGTAGAGTCTTAGTAAATATAAGAATAATATTCTGGTTATATAAAATGGACCCAATCTCTCTTTTGTAAGTACTATGGACTGTAATAACAAACTTGAAGACTGGAATTTTGTTTCTGTTTTAGCAGTGGCTTGAGGAAAGTGAGATTAGCTTCATTTTTAGTCTCCTGACAATTTTCAACTTAGTTATATATCTTCTTTTGGTCAGGAAAAGGCTCCAAATAGTTCTTCTAACTGTCCTCCATCTACACCAACTCCTGATTCTTCGAAGCCTCGGAGAACAAAGCTTGCCTTTGATGACAGGTGAGAAAATTTTGTAGGTTTTGTTTGGTTTTTGTTCTTTTGAGACAGAATCTCACTGTGTAGTCTTGGCTGGCCTGGAGCTCGCTATGTAGACCAAGCTGGCCTCAAACTCTTAGAGATTGGCCTGCCTCAGCCTCCTGAGTGCTGGAATTAAAAGCATGCAACAGTGTGCCAACTGTAAAGAGATAAATATACTTTCATATGTGCATTTAAGAAATTCCAGTCAGCATGTGAGAAACTCATTTAAATATGTCAGTTCCTATAGGGTTAGTACTTGTATCTGACCTATAGAGTATTCAGGTTCTAACTTGAAAAGCTAGTCCAACCACTCCTTTAACAACCAGTGACTCCCCTAAAACAGGAAAGGTGTGCTTCCTGGAGCTGCTCCTGCTGCCAGTGCACTGTGGATAACAGAGATCTTCTCAGATAAACAATGTTGCTTTCTCTTGCCTTCTGCTAGAAGGTACTTCTCTTCCCTCCATCCTATTTACTTTTGATTTGAAAAAGCAACTTGAGGAAGCTAATGTTGAATACTAGGGAGCTTGATCTCTGTGGGCTTGAGTAGAAGATTTGACACAGTAGCCCATAATATATGTTCTTAAAATAAAACAGAAATGGTTGATAATTATTCACTTCTTGAGAATGTGAAAGCTGCAAGATACTAGAGTCTAAAATAACTTAGTAATTATCCTTGGAAATGTTGACCATTTTTATTTATAAAGAAAATTTATTTTGCAGAAATTATTCAGCAGACCATTATTTACAAGAAGCAAAAAAACTCAAACACAATGCAGATGCTTTGGTATGTAAATATTCTTCATGATGTGCTTCATCAAGCTAAGGTGTCCTTGTTTATGCTTGCAGTGGGTCTTTACTCAGCACTGTTCTCCTTTAGTCTGATAGGTTTGAGAAAGCAGTGTACTACCTTGATGCTGTAGTGTCTTTCATTGAGTGTGGGAATGCATTAGAGAAGAATGCTCAGGAATCCAAGTCCCCGTTCCCGATGTACTCAGACACGGTGGAGCTCATCAAGTAAGTGGAAACTTGGGATTTTGATGGAATAACTTTATCATTTATTATTGTGAGTTAGTTTTCTAGTTAACCGAATAAGGTTACCTGGGAAGATGCTTAGTGTTCCATTCCTTAGGGAAGAATTTTAGTGGGTGCTTTATTTTGGTTTGATTCTGATATTTTGAGAACATAGGAAGCTTTACAATCAAGGTAAAATATTCTGTTCTATTTGTCACTTGTTTTTTATCTCAACTCATAGATACACTATGAAACTAAAGAATTATTTGGCACCAGATGCTACAGCTGCAGACAAAAGACTCACAGTACTCTGGTAAGTGTTGTGTATTCCTTGCTGGGTGACAGACAGTGCTTGATGAATTGTGCTGTGTATGCTTTTCTGAGTATCATCCTTGAATCAGTCTTCCATAAAGTCTTTTCTTAACAGTCAAACAGGAAGTAGCTCAGAATCCCTAGTGAAAGGTTTTAGCTCCTGTCAGTCTAATCCACTGTCCTCTTGATGAAAGTGCTGGAGTGAGAGTGATAGTAGAGCCCTCCATTGAGTCAGGTGGCCACTTTTCTAGGCTCTTCTTTCTATATATGCTCTTGTTTGCTTTGTCCCAGAGAGAAGTCATCTGTTCACTTATTCAGATTGCATACTTGACCAGGCACTCTGTTTATACTAGAAATGCAGCTGTGAACTAAGTCTGACATTATACTGTTCATTATGGGGTCTGTACTTCAGTGTGGAGAGACAGAAAGTAACCAATCATGTGAATATATGAACACACCTTTGATCCCAATACTCAGGAGGTAGAGGCAGGTGGATCTCTTTGAGTTTGAGGCCAGCCTAGTCTACATACACTAAGTTTCAGGACATCTAGGAAGACATAAAATAGAGACCCTGTCTCAAAAAAAAAAAAAAAATTCTCTTTCTCTGTAAGAGTAGAGAATTGGGAGACTTGTTCTGGAGGTTCCAATACAGGCAAGGGCTAGATGGTGGGGGAAAATGGGGAATTTTACAGAGCTGAAAGATCAGTGAATGCGAAAGTAGGCTTTACTGGGTATGTAGGCAGGAACAATAATTCTGTGGGTTGAACTGTGTGATCTGGATGAAGGTTGGTATGATCCATCACACGTGTAATGTTAATTTTTCAGTTTTCTACTTTTAGTTTTTAACTTTTTAAAAGTATTTGTAGTATGATCTGTTGGTGTAGTTTTAATGTCAGTACCTAAGGGGATGTTAGTCCTAAGTTTCTTAGCTACTATCCTTTCTTTAGAGTGCGTTCCATATTAAGCTGACCTTGTAGTTTGTCTAAGAGGTAATGCTAAGCCTAGGCTATGGTTGCTTACATGAAGTCAGTCCTATATTCCTACACAATGGAAGGATTGCTTATAGATGTCGCCATGTCTGAATACACTGCCCTTTCCCATTGCCTAGCCTGAGATGTCAGTCATTGCTGTACCTGAGGCTGTTCAAACTGAAGAAAGAGAATGCTCTGAAGTACTCCAAGACACTGACTGAGCACCTGAAGGTAAATAAATATGTGTAACAGAGTCTATTGCCTAGGAGACAAACTGCAAACCTTCCCATCCCTGTCCCAGAGATGCTCTCATATTTAGGCAAAACCTAACAAGAGATGAGCGAGCAAACTACTGCCTGAAAATTCTCAGATAATGTTAGTGCTTTCTTGAAAAAGCCTTCAAATGTATATACTGGATTACAGAATTTTTATAGCTGTATACAGCAGCCATATCTATCCTCAGAAATGTTCTTTGCATTTTCACCTCTAACTCTCATCAGATTGTTATCTTGTTTTGTTTTGTTCCTTACATTACTGGTGATTGACCTAGGGCTTGTACACACTGAACGAGTTTCCAACCACCACACATCCAGCCCAGACAAAGTTATTGTAGTTTCCTAAAATGTCTTTTTTAAAACAAAAAAAATTCAAGCCAGTACCGTATAAATATTCCACAAATCCTGCTGTATTTAGGACTTTAGAACCCCTCCATAACTCACTGTTGTCTACAGGCTCAAGGCCTGGCCTCAAGGGTCTCTTATTCCTTGCCTAAACTCCTCTGTAGACAACCTAGATGAGTCATGTAGGTTTTCTTTTCGGCCTTTTTTGTGTATACTCTGACTTGTTTCCTTGTGTCTTTTTTGTTTCCTTTCATCCATCTCTGCTACTTACTGTTTCTTTGTATCGTCTTTGAAGTCGGCTAGAACAACCTAGCTTTCATTTAATAACTTCTTTCTGTTATGCACACACACACACTTTGTTTTTAAAGATTTATTGAGCTGGAGAGATGGCTTAGTGGTTAAGAGCACTGACTGCCCTCCCCAAAGACCAGGTTTGCTGGGCATTAGTGGCTCACACCTTTAATCCCAGCACTCAGGAAGCAGAGGCAGGTGGATCTCTGAGTGTGAGGCCAGCCTGGTCTACAGAGTGAGTTCCAGGACACCCAGGGCTACACAGAGAAACCCTGTCTCAGGGGGGAAAAAAAATCCAGAAAACCCAAGTTCAATTCCCAGGATCTACATGACCACTTACAACCGTCTATGTTCCACAGGATCTGACACTCTGGCCTCTGAGGGTACCAGGAATGCATGTAATACACAGATATACATACAGACAAAAACACCTGTACACACAAAAAATATTAAAACATATAAAGATCTATTTTGTGTGTGTGTCTGTGTCAGTGTGTGTCTGTCCCCATTTGTTCCCAGAAGCTAGAGGAAGACGTAGATCCCCTGGAGCTAGAGTGAGCTACCTAACTTGGTTGCTGGGATCCAAACCCAGGTCCTCTGGAAGAGCAACAGTTGGTCTTAACTACTGAACCATCTCTCTAGCCCCATTCTTTTCTGAGATAGAATCTCATGTACTCTAAACTGACCTCAAACTGGCTGTGTAGCCAAAGATGATTTTAAAGTTCTGAAGATCAACCCTAGCCCAATACTTTAGAAGATATCAAATGCCTATGTGTGTGTGTGTGTGTGTGTGTATAATATTGCTGTTAAATAAATTTATTTTTCCTTGCAGAATTCTTACAGTAATTCTCAAGCACCTTCACCTGGCTTGGGGAGGTAGGTACAATTTGTTCTCTGAAATATTTTTGGTAAATTTATTTGTGGATCAGAGTAGAATGGATAAAAAAAGTAATTGCTTCTTTTAAAAGATTAAAATCTCTAGTAAAGTATGTAAAATTTTTATTTTTTGATGTTCAGAATTGAACCTGGGTTTTTTTGCATGCTCTCCCACTGAGTTACAGTTCTAGTAACTTAAAATATAATGAACATAATTCTTAAAATGTTTGAAATGAGACATGTCACCTACAGATGTCTGAGTTGGTTTTTGGTTTGGTTTGGTTCTCCCCTTCTACCATGTAGGTTCCTGGGATGGTACTTAGGTTGTCAGGCTTAGTGGCAAGCCCCCTTACCCCTGAGTCATCTCACTAGCCCCCAGATAGCTTGAGTTTTTAACATGACCTCACTTCTTCTCAGTTTGATTTCCACAGTTATTTAGACTTGTTACAGTGGTTTTTAACTTCACTAAGATCTTGGCATTGCCAGAGTATAGTGGCATGGTTGTGATTTATCTTCAATTACCACATTAACCCCTCCCAACTACACCCCAAAATGGAACAAATACCATGCAACCTTTTACATTTTCTGAGTCTATTTGTTGAGTTCTTATGTTGATATGAGTTGGCATTCCATCTTATTTTCCCTTGTCTACCCATCCCCAGGGCTGAGGTAAAACCAAGAGCCTTTTGCATACTAAGCAAGTGCACTCCCACTGAGCAATGTCCTCAGCCTGTTTATTTATTTATTTACTTACCTATTTATTTAGGGTTTTTTGAGACAGGGTTTCTCTGTGTAGTTTTGGTGCCTGTCCTGGATCTCGCTCTGTAGATCAGGCTGGCCCAGGATGGCCTTCCAGCCTGTAGTATGCTGATTTTGTAGTGCTCACTATATGTGTGTGAATAAGCATCCTGTCTCTCTTTGTGTATAGCAAAGCCGTTGGGATGCCTTCTCCTGTTTCTCCAAAGCTGTCACCAGGCAATTCTGGAAGTTATTCTTCTGGGGGCAGTAGTGCTTCAGCAAGTGGTTCTTCAGTGACCATTCCACAGAAGATCCACCAGATGGCAGCAAGCTACGTCCAGGTTACATCTAACTTCCTCTATGCCACTGAAATTTGGGACCAAGCTGAACAGCTTTCCAAAGAACAAAAAGGTTTGTTGGGCTCTGGATAAACTTTGAGGATGGGATTGTTAAAAGAAACTTCTGTGATTTAGTTAACTATGTGGAGAACATTTACTTTATTTCATGGTTTAGAAGGAATCATAATCAGTTTGCTAATAGCATCCTTTGACTAGCCACATACTAAATGTGACTAGACGTGATTAAAAATACCCTTGGGCAGTGAATGGCTCCCTGTTAGATTTCTTGCCCAGCATGCATAAGGCCCTAGGTTTGGTCCCTAGTATGGAGGACGGGGAATGGATGGACTAATGTGTGAGAAGGGACACAGACACACAGCTCTTGTGGTGCTGGTAACACACGCTAAACTGGACGTAGTTCTTGATGTGAGACAAAGATTCATCTATTCTGGCAGGTTGAGTGTGTCTCAGTAGGTAGCACCTTGTCCACTATTAGTTTCCCTTATAGTCTCAACTATACCTTAAACAGTACAATAGTTGGGTCTGCTAGATGGTTCAGTAGATAAAGGTGCTTGCCACCAACCCCTAGTTCAAGCCCTAGGACCCACTTGGTGGAAGGAGAGAACTGGCTCCACAGAGTTTTCCTCTGACTCAACACAGTACACTGTGATACATGCACAGACAGACAGACAGATAAATGTAAAAGAGAGAACCATTAAAAATTACAGCAGTTGGATTTCTTTCATGTAGGATCCAGGCTAGGTCTGTCTAAATGCTACATTTTGTTAGTCTCTTAAGGAGCCCCCTCTGCCCATTTCCCCTCATTTGGCCATGTCATTGATGTTGAGAAGAAACTGAAGCATAGACTATGTTTCAGTCTGTGTCTGACTGGGAACGTCCTCATACTGTCATTGCATTTGTTCTTCTGTCTCTTTATTTCCCTTTTATTGATTAAATTAGTTCAGTATTTAGATAATATATATTCTAGGTGGTACATCTTATTAGGATACACCTAGTTATCTAAAGTATTTACCCTTTATTGATGTTAAGATTCATTAGACCTGAGCCAGGCAGTGGTGCACACGCCTTTAATCCCAGCACTAGAGAGGCAGAGGCAGGCAGATCTCTGAGTTCGAGCCCAGCCTGGTCTACAAAGTGAGTTCCAGGACATCCAGAGCTTTTACACCGAGAAACCTTGTCTCAAAAAATAAACAAACAAACAAACAAAAAAACCCAAATAAATAAGTAAGTAAGTAAGTAAAGTAAGTAAGATTCATCGGACCTGGGCATGGGAAGTGGGCCTATAGTCTCAGAACTTGAAGACTGAGGCAGAAGGATCGCAAATTGGAAGCCAGTCTGAACTACATGGCAAGACCCTATCTTTAAAGAAATTTTTTTGTTATAATTTTTAAGGTCCATAGATTATTTATGTAGTGTCACTCTGATGAGCATGATACAACATTTCCTATTAAACTTTAACTTACACTTTTGACATCCGTGATGACCATTGCCTAGGTCTGTTGTTAGGAGATAGAAAATTGATTATGCACCAGGCGTGATAGTGCCTGCCTGTGATTCCAGCAATTGGGAGCAGAGGCAGTGAAGATCAAGAGTTTGAGGTTATCGATTCATAAGGCGTTCAGGCTAGCCTATGCTATCTGAAACCCCATCTCAGAGGGAAAGGGATGAAAATTCACCAGCAGTATTCTGCTCTGCATTCCTTTTGCATTGCGTAGTTGGAATTTCTGTAGAGACATTTCACCTCAGGTGTCGGTCACTTCTCGCCTTGTTTGGTTAGTGTGTAATTGTTTAAAAGCCCCTTTTCTCTGTGTGTCTAAACGCTGTCTTCTCTGAGAAGTGTCCAAGTACTGCATCCCTGCTTGCTTCCAAAACTGCAATGGAGTCAAATCCTAGGATAGTCCCTTTTCTTCTCATTTGTGCCTTCCTGACATGAGCCTTTTTCGTTCATGTAGGAAGAATACTTTTATTTCTATCCTTTAAATTTTTAAACTTCTGACTAAAAAGAAGGGATTTATCGAGTTCCAGGACAGGCTCCAAAGCTATACAGAGAAACTCTGTCACAAAAAAAAAAAAAGGGGGGGATTTATTAGTGGTGCATGGCTATTTCCTCTTTCTTTCTTTTTTTTTTTTTTTTTTTTTTTTGGTTTTTTTTTGGTTTTTCAAGACAAGGTTTCTCTGCGCCTTTCCTGGAACTCACTCTGTAGCCGAGGCTGGCCTCGAACTCACAGATATCTGCCTGCCTCTGCCTCCCGAGTGCTGGGATTAAAGGCGTGTGCCACCACTGCCCGGCTGTTTCCTCTTTCTACTACTGCTTGCACAGATATAGATAGAGTGCTTTGAGTAACCCAGTGGGGGTGCTGCACATGTGCCTCTGGGACTCCATTTTAATGTAATAGCAGTTAACCATTTTCATCACTGGAACTGCAGTTTGGAATTCATAACTGTACATTCTGTTTAAACTGATGCATGACTTCAGGAACTTGAGAGATCATAGGGGCTTTTAGTGTGAGAGACATGCTGTTTTACAGAAAATCTGTGATTCAAAAGAATGTGTGATGCTTACTGAATGTTTTGAATTTTCTAGAATTCTTTGCTGAACTGGACAAAGTCATGGGCCCTCTCATCTTTAATGCAAGCATCATGACAGATCTGGCTCGTTACACCCGGCAGGGACTGCATTGGCTTCGGCAGGATGCCAAGTTGATATCTTGAACTGAACATTCTCGTTGCCTCTGATTTTTTCCACAACACTGTGTCACATCACAAGGAAAACTGCCATAACACACCACCTAGTCGACACTAAGAATGAGGAATGGTTTTCTCCTTTTTGGTTTATATTGTTGTTTCTTATAACCCAAAGCCATCATATCAATTGACCCTTTCAATATTCCCATTGTGACAAGTATTTAAATGCTTCTAAACCTGCAGTACATCAGCAAAATGGTTTCAGTAATTGGAATTCCAGTTACAATTCATAAATAATCAAGTAAAATTCTATTTATTTTCATTTTTTTTCAAGTTCCCAGATTGGAGCTTGTTTAAAGCCTAATTATTCCTGTCTATAAATTTATTCTGTTGAATATTTAGTATAAATTTAATGTAGGCATTTTATTTATATATTTGGGGAGTTGTGTTACTTAATGTCTTCTAAGATAAGAGTTGGCTTGTCCAAGACAGGACATGTTCTTTCTACAGCCAATTACCTGATGTTATTTCAAGTCTTACTACAGTTTTACTATTGTAGGACTTATGCTTGGTATTAAGGATGCTCTTCCACATGGGAAAAGTCACTTAAATATAAGTGACATTCTACATGGGTGCAAAAATGAAGTGGGTCTGGTTTGATATGCATTATTTCAAAACTGTGAATGTGTGTTAGGAACACTAGCAATCACAAGGTGACTACAGTGCATCTAATGCATTACAGAAAAGCAGATAGACTTGCTGGGGAAGCACATCATACTGAATGGCTTCACAAAGGACAATCTAACTGTGGGTTTATTAAAACCTTGTATTCTTTTTTTTTTGTTTTGTTTTGTTTTATACTCATTTGACACTTAATTGAAGCAGAGTAAGTTACTCCTAAAAACAAACAGAAAACGGTGATCCAGTTTCTGAAGGTTGCAGCCTGTTTCGTTGGTAATGGTTGAAGGTTGAAGTCTGCAGATCTCCCCTATGGTGGAGAGATTATGATGCTCAGATATGACCATGCAGTAACTGGAGCTCGGAAGGAGGTGTCCCAATGTCTAATGTGGAGATGATGAATTTCTCTTTCCGAAGATCCTCATCAATGATGTATGCAATGATGTATGGATCTGAAAACTCACACTAGCAGCTGGGCATGGTTGTGCATGCCTGTAATCCCAGCACTGGGTATTGGTAACAGGAGGATCAGAAGTTCAGGGTCATCCTCAGGCTACATAAAGCTAGACAGTGAGTTTGGGGCTAGCCTGGGCTACATGAGACCTTGTTACATTAAAAAAAGAAAAAGAAAATTCATACTAGAAAAGTACCTAACTTGGCTCAGTATGAGCTCTCTTGGAAAGGGGAAAATAATAGGGGTAGTGCTTAGGAAGCCAGCTCTGTAACAATTCCTTATCAAACTACTGTTCCCAACAAGGTGCGTATAGCAGTGAAGGGTGAGGAATGTCTCTCTTCCTCTGTACTTCTTTTTAATGATCCCGTCATGTCTGGTGTGCCTTAATCTTAACTTTTAATGATAACTCTATGGATTGTTTACAGATAAAGTCTTACTCGGGGACCAGATTAGCCTAGCCGTTCATGGTTGGTCCTCCACAATAATAATTTTAAATTCTCTTTGATTTTAAATCTTCCTTTAGAGTCACATTAAGACAGATTCCCTCAGAAAAGCTAGTGCTTTGGTACCTGACTTAGTATAATCAATTGGCTATAATGCTGCTTCAGAAAATGGCTTTTCCTTCTCATTCCAAAAATCCATCCAATTGGGGGGAAAATTCCCTATTATTAGGAGATGATTGTTCAGCTTGAAATGGGAAAAGGGAAGAGAGACAGCATATCCTCACATGCAGTGGTGTCGTGAATCCTCTCTTCTGGTCTCTCTCACCACCGATTTCTGAAGATAGGGAACTTTGCCCTGTGGTCTCATATTTACAGAGCTTAACTGCTTTGTACCTCTTTATTCTTACATACTGTTGAGGGTTGATGTCTACAGCTTAGGCTGAATTTCACATTTTTCCCTTGGAGAACTTGCCTCTGATACCTTGCTAATTTTAATTGTAGTGTGTTTAAGGAATACTTTTTCTTCAGAGGCCATTGTGTCCTCTTGTGCTAGTGACTTTCATGGTCTAACAGTTGTGTGTCCTGTCCTGTCCTTCTCTCTCACTCTGGCTCCTTAGCTTCAGGGAGGTCTTGGAAGTGGAACAAGCGCCCTCTGGACTTTTAGACTTCAGCAGCTGCAGTGCTGGCCTCTGCTTTCCAGCTCTGGTCTGTGTGTCCTGCTAGGCGGCCAGCACATTCTGGAGTGACACTGGTGTCATGTTAAAGCAGAGTTTCCACATGTTTTATGGTGCTGCTTTAAGATATTTTCTCTTTAAAACTGTCAGTTCTTGGAGAATGAAATTGTTAAGCCTTTCGTTGTGGAGGATTTTCCCCACCAGTTAGAAATGGGCAGTGGATCAAAATCCAATCCTAAGTGATTGAATTTTGATGTCATAGTGCGTGAGAATACACTCTCTTCTTTCTCTGTGTCTCTTCACAAACGTTTTGTCTTAGTCATGTCCAGCACATACCTTGACTCCTTTACAAGTGACCATTCCTCCCTTCTCAGTAGGTGCCCTCAGTGGTTTTTAGCCATTTAAAACTGATTTGACAAGTGGCTACAAACTTAGTCTGAAACTTGTATTCAGTGTATAGTTAGTAATAGAAATAGCAACTATAATACTCAGTTCACTGCTCTTAAGATCACACTCCTTTGCCAGGAGGCAGCAGCGTGCACCATTAGACTCTGGACCGGCATCCCACACGATTGCAGTGTCACAGTAGTCCTGTCTGGGAGAGGCTGGGCTGTGGGGAGCAGTCCCCTCTGGGCATTCAAGATTACACAGCCTAGCCCATGCCCCATTCTGGCTGGAGAGCACCTAGCCCTTTCCTTGCTCAGTGACACCTTTTTCTGGGCAAGAAGCTATGAAGTCACTTTAATATCAGTGATTCTTCAAATGTATTCACAGATATAGCTGCTGAAGGGAGAAGATTGACCACTACTGATTTAATTCTCCAATATAAAAGCAATTCAGAGTAATGTGTGCACGCGCCCACACTTGCCTGTTTTTCTGGGAAGCTCTTGCACTAGGGATTTATAGGCATCCGGGCTGCACTTTGAATGACACACTTGTGGCTTTAGAGTAGCTGTTGTTGTTGTTTTGTTCTGTTTTGTTTTGTTTTTAATTGTTCTTTGTTTCTTTTCATTAAAGATTTAACCAGCTAGATTAGGCAGCATCATTTGTATTTAACCACTGAAACTTTGGTACATTGATGGTTAATGAACGAGCTTGCATTGTGTAGCCATGGCCTACAAAGGTTCTTGTCAGAAGTGCAAGCGCTACCTGAGGCCGGTGCTCAGAGGAGTTTGTAGTGCAGCCGGTGACAGCTCTGTCAGATGATGCCTAGCTCAGTTGAGAAGGGAGATGCTGTGCACTCTTCTAGGTCTGAGGGTATGCAACTTTGAATCTTAAAATTATGTACACATACACACTTTATATATATGTACGTATGTATGTATGAAAACATGGAATTAGTTTGTCAAAATGTGTGTGTTTAGTATTTTAGCTTAGTGCAACTATTTCCACATTATTTATTAAATTGATCTAAGACACTTTGTTCTTGGCACCTTGAATATTAACATTCAAGGGTGCAATGTGTATTCCTTTAGATTGTTAAAGCTTATTACTATGATTTGTAGTAAATTAACTTTTGGAATATATTTGAGCCCTTCTGTAGTGTAATAGGGCTCTTACAGGGTGGGAAAGATGTTCATTTTCCAATAGCTAAGTGAACAAAACGGCTTCATTCTATATTTTGATTTATAGGAGTCTATGGGTGTCTGGGCCCCAAGAACATCTACTGAGGATGACTGTTTTAGGCCGGGGGTAGTGATGGATAGATGAAACCTAAGTGACTCGGGGAGCCAGAGCACCTTGTTCAAGTCTGCAGACTCCTGTAACTCATATTCCCCTAGGGTGTGGAATACAAATCCCTTCCATCTTCACATCTCAGTTGGAGAGGCAGACTTCTTTCCCAGTAGTATTGCACACCTACTGTTGCTGTGAGTAAAATCAGCAGAAAAAATAATGAATGAGTGACTGGGAAGATGCACTGGCCAGACCCAGTTGCTACATTTGTGAATGTACCTTTCACATACTTAACAGTGGAGGCATTCAGCTTCGACTTTCAGACCCTGAAACCAAGCCAGCAAGTAACATAAGTCCTTAAGGTTAGAGAAGGCCAGGAGTGCTGGTCATACCCTGAGGCAAAGGTCAGCCTTTGCTGGGTAGTGAGCCTGAGTGACTGAGACCCACTCTCCAAGAATAAATACATTTGGAAGTTATTTGGTGAGCCCGTTGTGGTGGTGCATGCTTTAATTCTAGCACTTGGACTGTCAGTTTGAGCCTAGCATGCACTACCTAGAGAGACCCTGTGAGGAAAAGCGGAGTGGAGTAAGAGAACTGACTGGTCTGCAGAACTCCTCTTCTCGTAAACCCAGGGTTCATGAAAAAGAACTTGCTGTCTCCAGAGCAGGGGATGGAAACACAAGCTACATCTGTCTTGTGGATGGAATTTAGAACAGAAGTGTTTGGGTGAAGTCTCAACTAAGTCAGAGGGCTCAGCTTAAATGGCTAATTTTTCAGAAGTTGATTTTCAGAAATGTCCGCATGCGCCTCTCTCCTTGCTGCCGTTGCTCAGCTGAGCAGAACTCATCATCCTTAAACACGGAGAAGCTCTCAGATGAGTATGGACAAACTCCCACCCAGAAATCCTAATAACACTTGGCTTTGACCTTGCTGCTTCTGTGTTAGGTTTCTTCTCAGCTTTTAGCCACTGGGGTTTCTGCCTGTTCTGTACCTCTCTGGAAGACATCAGTTTGGAAGTGCTGTCTTTCAAACCAATGCCATGGCTTCTGTATTGTGGAGCTTGTTGTCTCCGAGGTGTCCCCATTATGCACACACCTGGCACATCACTGACATGAGCAGTCAACAGTACTGGGGGTGGGGCTCACCAACAGCGCTGGCTCACTTGGCAGGGCCTGCGAAGGCCACACTTGAGGGCCAGATGCCCAGTTGGTAAGCACAGTTAGGGAAATTTCTACCTAGCCTCCGTTTTGAATGATTTTGAGAAATTTTATATATGGAGGATGGAAATTCTTATATATTTATTGAAGATCTTTTTATTTGAAATTAAAATCATTTGGTAAATAATGGTTTGCTATTTGGGGAGGGTTCTGGAGGGAAGGTAACATGATTGATGAAGTACAGGCCTATTGCCTCTGCAGAAAGGAACTGTGGCTGATAGGAGGCCTTCATCTTGTACATGATCCAATCTTTGTCTTACGTTTATTTTTATCCAAAACATCTAGGCATCTGACACTTTCAACCAAAATTTCAATTGTATACTGTGATTTTTATTTGTTGCAATACATTAAATTTCAGAGGTACTTTGGGGCTCAAAAGCTAGAATTTCTAAGTCAGTATGTGCATTTCACATAATAAGCTGTTAATGGTGAGCAAAGTATTATATACTAACTAGATTTTCCACATCTGTATAGTATATTATATGTATTTTGTGGTATTGAGATTATAGAAAGTTTAGAGTGTCAAACATGCGTTTAATGTGTATTTTTAAACAAATTTATGGCAATTAAAATATTTGGAAACAAGGGTATCACATTTCAATTTGTAAAACTTTTTAACTACTGTGTCATTACAATGCTTTGTATAATGCCAAACCATAGCTGGAGAAACTAAGTTTAATAAATATCAGATAGCTTTTCTGTATAACATTTATATGCATGTGCTCTCACTTCTTCACTCCTACTGTGACCTTCCCCTGGAGCTGCTCTTTGGATCTTACTCTGTGAAGGTCTTGTCCCGCCAGCACAGGTATCGTTTTCTGTTACAGAAATTTTGGACTCATGGCTATGGGTCCTTGTCCATCTATCTCAATTGTCCTGCTCTTCAGTCCTTTATTTATGCTCTAAGACATAGGCTATTATTGTTCTATTCATTACTTATGCATACTATTTATTTGTTGGATTTTGTTTTTCTGAGACAGGGTCTCACTTTGTATCCCTGGCTAGACTGGAATTCATTATATAGACCTGGCTGGCCTTGACCCAACAAAGATCTACCTGCCTCTGCCTCCACCTCCCTGGTTCTGGGATTAAAGGCATGTTCCACCATGCCCAGCTTATTGTTTTACTAAATCAGACTTTTCTTTGGTTTCTGTTTTATGTTCATAAAGCTATAGACAACTTTTGCACATCCTCAGGTGGCACATGCCAGCCTGAAGAGTTCTTTGCAGAGTAAAGAGCCATGATCTGATGTGCAGAGCTGACTATTGTTAAGCTTATGTGTTAACTCTATCATGCTCGGTATAAGATTCTTTGAAGAGTGAGTGTTCTCCACACCTCTCAGATGGAGCAGCACCACCTGTTAGGTAGTGCTGTTTCCTGTAATGTATGAAGTGAGTCAAGTGTCAATTCCAGACTGCCAGAATTTGGATTTGAGACATTTAATAGTATTTGTAGAAAAATAAACTCTGACAAACTTAGTTACGTCTATGTACAAACCAACAACGTTCTAAGAAGAAATGGAGGCCAGTTTAAAGCAAGCATCTGTCTTTAAATATTAAAAACACAAGATTGCTTCACTTAAGTATCTCCAGCCCAACCAATATTCCACAGAACGGAGCACTGTTGGAGTTGACTTTTTCCCTGGTGTGAACATCACTCCTGGGCCACACTTAAAGAACAGCGTCTTTTTCTAGGGGGAGGGGGCGGGAGAAAAGAAGTGTTTAAGATCAGATGTAGACCTGAGGAGCCCCAGGCCACTTGTGCTGCCTCCACTGTCCCTGGTTTCATCTGCCCAGTGTTAGGAATCTGAGTGGTTCTTGGCTGTCAAGGAACTCTCCGACATGGAACTGCAGCTTCATCCCTATGCGACCCCCCAACCCCTGTCTCAGCTTTACCCTTGAATCTCTGTTTTCTGATCTCACCTCTCCCAGCTTCCCAGAGCTCTCTTGCCCACCCTGCACCCAGGTTTGTCAAATACCTGCACAGTCTTGTGATACACTCCGAATCATCCCGACATGAAGCGCCAATGGGCCTGAGGGAAACCCCTCTCCAAAATGGGGTCATTCTCCGGGATCTTTTTGCTGAACTCAGTTCTGGTACTGGGGAGCCATTGACCTGTAGAGCAAAGGCATCTCCACTTCAGGTGGGGAGGCACCCACCCTCTGCTGCATACCCAGGTTGCAGGAGGTTTAACAGCATTTCTCAGGGCTGAGTCAGACTTCGAATTCCACTGCTGCTACTATGTCCAACACACACGTCTTTCCTTGCTTACCTGGCCCAGCAGCAGCAGGCAAGTCATGAGTACCGCGAAGAGTTTGAGCAGTAACATCTTGGCAAAAGGAAGATGTTGGAGCCTGAAAGCCAGGGGGCAGTTCCCGTTTCCTTTTATAGACTGACATCTATCTGCCTTTCTCATGGTTGCCAGGTGAGATAGGGGCAAAGTTTGTTTGTAATCAGGATCGATTTAATAGGTTAATGTGTACCCAAAGAATGTAATCAAGGGCTACACTTCAGGCACATTGCACTTACTGATCCCTCATCTGGACTTTGATGATGTTGCTGGTCTGGACCCTTACACCCATCTTATCAGAAATCAGCATTGTCCGACTTCCCTCTGAAAGCCAGGAACTTGGCCATACTTCTAAAATGGCAGGCTGGGGGTTTAACAGTGAGGGCAAGTATGATGTCCTGGGTTCAATTCCAGAACCAAGAAAGAGTCCTAAAATATCACTGTGAGATGTTGTAATCAAAACAGGATTCTTATAAAGTCTTCAGAAGTAATGTTGACCCCTGAGCTTTGCTAGGCAGAAAAACACTGACCTGCTGTGTACAGGCCATTGGATGTGGCCCTCTGTTCCTTCTGTGGGGTCCTTAAGCAGACAGTCAGTCTACAGTGTCCAGTTCCCCCGTTCATAAAGGGGGCTGTCATCCTACCAATCTGCACCACCATCTTAGTGAAGACCTGGCTGTGAACTCAAACTCTACCCTTCCTCCAGGATACATGCAATGTACTGCCGCTTGAACCACAGATGAATTGAAGGAATAGGTTTTCGTTTTTAAGAACACGTGAGTGAGGAGGTAGCAGAAACTCTTAAATCTCTGTCATTACAGTTTATGTACTGACAATACCAAATGAATCAGGGGCTTTATCCTTAGTAGTTAACTGGGGCTTCAGCAGAGCACTTCCTTCCAGCAGCCTTGGCAGCAGAAGTTAGGCTAAGTCTGAAGCCCAAACATCCATTGGTTTTAGTAGTAATATCTGTGGGTTCCTAGATTAACACTCAACTGTACTGAATGTGAGTAGTTATGGGTATTACGTGACAAGACCTTTGATTTTGAGAACATCTCACAACATAGCCCAGGCTGGCCCAATTTCACAGTCCCACCTTGGTCTTGGACGTGAACCACCACATCCGGCCATGGGTGTTTTAATAAGTTTGAGGGAGAAAGCTGAATTCAAAGTCAGGACATGTATAAGAGCTTAGATCTCCCTATGACCATAAGACACCACACACACACACACACACACACACACACACACACACACACACACACACAACAAATAGATTCTCCCTGGTCTGCTATCTCACGGATAACCCTTCCCAAGGCTCTTCTCATCTTCATGATTGGACATTTGGACAGGAGCCTGCTTTTGTTTCTTTGTCCCAAGCAAAAATGGAGGGACAAGGCCATGCCAAAGGTAGCAGCATGGTCACCAATCCCGAGGCAAAGCAAATGTAGCTACTTGCCAAGGGAGAAGTGTGCTGGACTTCAGAGCTAGGAAGGGGTGGGTTTTAACTGCAGATCTGTCTGCCCTGGTTCCAGTTCTCTGTAGAAAATGGAAGTCTGTTGGGGAGCTCCACAGTACAAGAGTTGCTGAGTAGACAATCCTACCAGTTCAGGACCAGTTCAGCAGCTCCCCGCTGCCCCATGAGGTTATATACTGAATGACCTCAAGTAGGAGCCTAACTGGGAACTTGTGCAGAGTTGGGGAGAAGCTTTGCAGTGACCCAGTGCACATTGAGTAAGAACACCGATGTGATTAGATAAGCAAGACTGAACAACGTGCTGTCCTAGCACCAGTTGGGTCTGGGACTCAGTGCCAGTCTCTCCTTCACCAGCACTCAGTGACATGTAACATCCAAAAGACGGCTTTTCTCCCAGCTTCCATTTCTGCTTCCCTTTTCCCTGAGCAAAATCAAGGTAGCCTTTTGTGTCATTTCTAAAGCTCATCACAGCCCAGTCAAGGGAAGGAGCACAGGAAAAAGATCATTAATTCTCATGAGTACAACACTGTTCAAGGCCCCCAGATTCAAGCCACCTTCAGGCCAGCTCTCTTTCCCAAGGAATGACTTGTTAGGGGCAAGTTACTAAACATGTAAACAAAACCTGTAGTTGTATTTAAAGGAAAAGTAGCCTAGTGGTCGGGTATTTGTCTAGTATGTGCAAGGCTCTGGATCTTATCCCTAGTACTAAAGAGAAAAACCCCTCCCTCAGACTTTGGGAGGTGAAGCAGCATCTAAGCCCTCGGCAGAATTGACAACACTTATCCACAGCCATGATACCATGTGAAAAACTACACTGTGCCTGAAATTTTCCTGTGAAAAACTACACTGTGCCTGAAATTCAAACAATCCATCTGTTCTCTCCTGGCAAGTATGCTGTTAAATGAATGAAGAGCTACAAGCTCCCTCCTCCAGTTCACAGACCTCAGCTGCCCGGATTTCACCTGTAAGGCAAGACCTCTTGACCAGGAGGCAGCAGCTGCAGACTGCAAAGTCTGAGCACAGGCCAGCCCTCCCCTCTTCAGGGTTAGTCTTCTGTTCCGACAGTGAGATGAGAGAAGGCCTCGGGCCCCATGGGCACATTTGGGGATTCAAATGATTAATTTACAAGAAGAGACAGACAAACAGGTTTGCTAGCAAGAGGCTGCTCACTCCAGATACAACCCCAGGGGTATTGAGGGGAAAGTGCCAGAGTGAAACAGGAGAAAGGATAGAGACACACGGGTGTCTGGATGCGTGCAGGGTGGAGACAGGATCAGTAAGATTTGGCGCTAATGGGACACTTTTGTGTTGTCCCTGAACAGGGGGTGCCTAATAAAAGATGAAAGACTTGGAAATGGAAAAATGTTTCCAGGTAAAATTTCAACAAAGGGTCAAAGTGCATTTGTTTTTTTGGCTGGAACTGGCAGGTGTCTGGGCCTGTACTAGAGAGGCCTATGTCCTGACTACAATACCAGCAGAATGAAGAGAGCTCCCTTTCCCAGATTCCAGCCCATTGGGGGGGGGGGGGGAGGGAGGCAGGAGCATGGGCTTTTCCAAAAGGAGTCAAGTGGAGCAAATGGTTGCATCACAGCAGACGGAAGAGCGGTATCAGGCTGTGGGTATCTAAGACATGGGCCCAGAGCGCTCTCTGTCCTTAAAAGGCTTGACTCAAGAGCTAGGGAGATGGCTCAGCTGGTAAAGTACTTGCCACACAAACAGGAAGACCTAAGTTCAGATCACCAGCACCCACATAACCAACCAGGTGTGGCAGCAGCTCTGGATCCTAGCATTGGGAGGTGGAGAGGGGATCCCTGAGGCTCGATGGCCAGCTCAGCTGGCTTGAATCTATGAGGTCCAATGCCTTGTCTCAAAAAATACAGTGGAGAGTGATAGAAGAGGTTCGATGTCAACCTCCTGCCTGCGTATGTGCGCACAGACGCACGCACACATGATGTGAATGGGGCGGGGTTGGGAGTGGGGTGGTTCATGTTGCCCTCTATGAATCTCTACAAATAGAACAAGTCCCTAAAGTGGCTCCAGGTCCTACATGATGTAGAGTCAGTCACTGTTTGGGCACCCCTCACACAGCTGGGCCCTCTGCCCTCAAGCTCAAAGGGGAAACTGTGAGGGACAGGCTGAATGCAGCCTTTAACCATGTCAGCCATCAGCAGAGCGCCTGACCATCCAAGCACTTATAGCAGGGTCCCTTCGGCACTCTACAGGGTGGGAGGGCCGGCTCTGCAGTAAAGGTTCCTGCCATCCAGGAGCGACGCTTGATCCCCGGTGAACTCAGATAAAGGTGCAACAGAGAACGGAGGACTGACCTCACAAAGTTGTCCTCTGACCTCCAGATGCACACCGTGGCACATGTACACACACATACTATATATATATTTAAAAGGTCAGGCCAAGAGGTTCATCTCCTGCTGTGGGCTAAGAAAACTGAAGCTAGTCTTCTGAGCTAGTGTGTCCAAAGTCAAGATGGGTGCAGCTATGCGGCTATACCTCCACCTCCCTCCTCGGGGACTGCAGCTTTCCTGTCTTTGTTTGTTTGTTCGTTTTGTTTTTTCTGAGTAGCCCTGGCTGTTCTGGAACTCCTATAGACCAGGCTGGACTCGAACTTAGAGATCGCCTGCTTCTGCCTCCCAAGATCAGACAAGAACCGTGTGCACAACCAAGCTGGGCAGTGGTGGTACACGCCTTTAATCCCAGCACTTGGGAGGCAGAGGCAGGTGGATCTCTGTGAGTCTGAGAGACCAGCATGGTCTACAGGACAGGAAGACCAGGAGACCCAGGACAGGAACTAAAACTACATGGAGAGCCCATCTCGAAAAAACCAAGGGGGGAAACATCATGTGCAACCAGCACCCTGGTTTTATTTCAGGTTTTTTTTTTTTA
>CABHPQ010165814.1:51373-79868 GCA_902168405.1 Peromyscus aztecus | reverse complement strand
GTTACATCTACACATCTTGTTTCTCTCTACATCTGCAAGATAATCCTCTGACTCTGCCCTTCTCCTTCTCAGCATTCTCTGTCTGGCTCTCCTCCAACCTTATCCTGTCCATCTATTGGACAGTCATCCTCTTTATTAAATCAAATAAACATTTGCAAATGGTTATCAATTGAGATAACTTCTGGGCTAGGGATGGGTGGCATGTGTCCAGTTCATCATTCATCTCTAGAATCCTGACTGGTGCAGACCTGTGAAGGCCCTGTACATGCTGCCTCCATCTCTGATTTTGTATGTGTGTTGATCATCTCGACTCAGAGGATTTTGAGTTCTCGATGTCCTCCACTTCCCTTTGCTCTTACATTTTTTCCACCTCCTTTTACATGGGGTTCTCTGAGCTCTGAAGGGAGGGATTTGATGGGGACATCTCATTTAGGAGCTGAGTGTTCCAAGGTCTCTCACTCTCTGCATGTATGGCTGTGATTCTCTATATTTGTTCCCATCTGCTGCAAGAGGAAGTTTCTCTGATGATGGCCGAGCAAGGCACTGATCTATGAATATAGCAGAATGTCATTGGGAGTCATTTTATTGCTACACTTTTTTTTTAGAACAGTAGTATTTGGTTTTACCCTAGGTTCCTGGTCTATCTAGTCTCAGGTTCTTGGTCACTCAAGTAGTGTCAGATATGGAGTGGGCCTTAAATCAGATATTGGTTGGTTACTCCTACAAACGTGGTGCCACTACTTCCCTAGCATAAATAGCAGGCAGGACACCATTGCAGATCAAAGGGTTTGTGGTTGACTTTGATAGCATGCAGAGTACCTTCCTGTACCAAAGATGCTAGCACATAGATGTGAAGGCTGTGTGTAGGCACCAGCTTAACTTCTCTGGGTTTAACATGTTATGTAGGTGTTGTCTTCAGCAATAGGGCCTTGCAATCAGGTTGTGGAGAGCAACCTCTCGTCTTGGCAACAACTTCAGTTGCTTGGGGACTCCCATGGGACTCCTTTGGCCAACAACTTAATTAGATGTAACTCGTTCCTGGTGCTGAAAGCTTCATTTGGTGACAAGAGATGTCCAGTTGGGGCTTTGTCTCCCCAACTATTTGCCAATTCCATTTAGATCTCTTTCATATAGGTATATATTTTAGGAAGCTTCTACTGTGTAAGGCTTCCATAGTACTCCTCACATGGCCCTTAATTTTAGCTCTCTCTCCCCATATCCCCTCTCTTGTCCCTCTCTCCCATCCCCTTCTCCACTTAATCTTCCCGTTCTACCTCCAGACATCCACCTATAACTGTCTATTCTATTTCCCTTTCCCAAGGAGATCTATTCGTCCCCCTTAGTCTCGCACTCTACACCTAATGTCTGTGAGTCTCTGGCTTGTCACTTGGTTCTCATTGACTTAACAGCTAATATCTACATACAAGTGAATGCATAGCCTATTTGTCATTCTGAGTCTGGGTTTTATCTAGTTCCATCCATTTACCTGAAAATTTCGTGATTTAATATGTTTTAATGGCTGAGTAATATCCCTCTTACTCCACATCCTCACCAGCATAAGCTGTCACTTGTGTTTTTTGATCTTAGCCATTCTGACAGGTGTAAGATGAAATCTCTAAGTAGTTTTGATTTTCATTACCCTGATGGCTAAAGATGTTGAACATTTCTTTAAGTGTTTCTCAGCCATTTGAGTTTTCTCTTTTGAGAATTCTCTGTTTAGATTGGTACCCCATCTTTAATGGGTCATTTGTTTTCTTGATATCTAGTTTTTTGAGTTCTTTATATATTATGGCCCCCTGTCAGATATATAGTTGGTGAAAATCTTTTCCCATTCTGGAGGCTGCCACTTTATCCAATTGATGGTTTCCTTTGTGGTGCAGAGCTTTTTGGTTTCATATGATCCCATGTTGATCTTAGTGTCTATGCTGTCAGTGTTTGGTTCAGAAAGTCTTTTCCTGTACTAATGAGTTCAAGGCTATTCCTCACTTTCTCCTCTATCAGGTTTAGTGTATCTGGTTTTATGTTGAGGTCTGTGATCCACTTGGAACTGAGTTTTGTGCAGGGTGATAAGTATGAATCTATTTGCATTCTTCTACATGCAGCCATCTGGTTTGACCAGTACCATTTGTTGAAGATGCTGTCTTTTTTCCAGTGTGTATTTCTGTGTGTTTTTATAAAAAAAAAATCAGGTGTCCAGGTGTATTGATTTATATCTGGGTCTTCAATTAAATACCCTTGATAAATGTCTGTTTTTATGCCAATACCATTCTGTATTTTTTGCTATAGCATTGTCTTATAACTTGAAATCAGAAATAATTAGACCTCTAGCAGTCTTTTATTCAGGAATTTTTTTTAGTTGTTCTAGTTTTTTGTTTCCACACAAAGCAGAGAATTTTCCTTTCAAGATCTGTGAAGAATTGTGTTGGAGTTTTGATGGGGATTGCATTGAATCTGTAGATTGGTTGCTTTTGGTAGAATGACCATTTTTACTATGTTAATCCTACTAACATGTGAACATGGGAGATCTTTCCATCTTCTGGTATTTCCTTCAAAGACTTAAAGTTTTAGCATACAGGTCTTTAACTTGTGTGTCTAGACTTATCTCAGGATATTTTATATTATTTGAGGCTATTGTGAAAGGTATTATTTCCCTGATTTCTTTCTCAGTCTGTTTGTCATTTATATATATGAAGGTTGCTGATCTTTTTGTCGGTTAATTTTGTATCCAGCTAATCTGCTGAAAGTGTTTATCAGCTGTAGGAGTTCCCAGGTAGAATTTTCAGGGTCACTTGTGTAAACTATCACATCGTCTTGAAATAAAGATGTGTTGATTTTTTTCCTTTCCATTTGTATCTCCTTAATTTCCTTCAATTGTCTTATTGCTCTAGCTAAGACTTCAAGTACTACATTGAATGGGTATATAGAGAGTGGAAACCTTGTCTTGTTCTTGATTTTAATGGAACTTATTTGAGTTTCTCCCCAATTGAGTTAATATTGGCTATGAGCTTGCTGTAAATTGCCTTTATTATGTTTAGGTTTGTCCCTTTCACCCCTAATCTCTCCAGAAGCTTGTATCGTGAAGGATTTTGTCAAACACAAATCTAATGAGATGATTATGTGGTATTTTTCTTTCAGTTTGTTCCTATAGTGGATTAGATTTATTGATTTTCATATATTGAACCATCCCTGCATCTCTGGGAAAAAGCCTTCTTGATCATGGTAGATGATCTTTTTCAATGTGTTCTTGTATTGTTTTCAAATATCTTACTGAGAATTTTTGCATCAATATTCATAAAGTTAATTGGTCTCTAATTTTCTCTGTTGGGTCTTTGTGTGGTTGGGGTATCAGTGTAATTATAGTCTCATATAATGAATCGGGCAATGTTCTTTCATTTCCAGATTTCCCTCAGTTGGAGTTTTCTTTATTGATTTTATTTCTACTTTTAGGTCTCAAACTGTTTTATTCATTTACTTCCATTGTGTTTTCATTGACTTCTTGAAGGGGTTTATTCATTTCCTTCTTAAGGACCTCCATCAGATGCATAAAGGCTGTTTGAAGGTCTTTGTCTTGTGCTTCAGTCATGTTGCTGTACTCAGGGCCTGCTGTGGTTGGGTTGTTGGGCTCTGGTGGAGACATATTGTGCTGCTCATTTTTATTGATTGTGTTTTTATGTTGACCTCTAGGCATCTGGATTTGGGAAGATTATAATTCTAGGTGCCGGTATCTGGTCTTGTCTTTGTTGGGTGGATATTTTGTTCCTTGGTTTCTGTTTCCCTCTCTGGTTCTTAGGAGAATGTGATGGTTGTGTGTTCCCTGGTAGGAAATTCTCCTGGGATCCTATAGGTGTGGCTACTCAACTGTGCTTTCTAGGTTCTGGGAGCTGACACTTAGGAATGGATATGGACTAGGAGGGGTGGGACTGAGGGGGTCCACTGTTGTTGGTTGTTTTTACTCTTTTTTAGGGGGCTCGCCACCCAGCTCCCAAATAAATCGCTCATGGAGGCCTATTCTTATGAATGACCTTGGCTTGGCTTGGTTTCTAGCCAACTTTTCTTAGCTTAAATTATCCCGTCTACCTTTTGCCACTGGGCTTTTCCCATTCCCTTACTTCTGTAATCCTATTCTTACTCCATGCTGGCTTGCTGGGTGTGTAGCTAGGTGGCTGGCCCCTGATTTTCTCCCTTTCTCTGGCCACTAGATCTCTTTTCCCAGTTTTCTCCTTCTGTATGTACTCTCTGCCTGCCAGCCCCACCTATCCTTTCTCCTGCCTTGCTATTGGCTAGTTCTTTCTTTTTAGACCATCAGGTGTTTTAGACAGGCACAGTAACACAGCTTCACAGAGTTAAACAAAAGCGACATGAACAAAAGTAACATACCTTAAAGTCATATTCCCCGACAGTCCACAGGAAGGTAGGAAAGGAAGGTGTTCCACCAGGATCTGGGAATGGGGGTGGAGAGTGAAGAGAATGTGACAGGTGGAAAGTGACAGGTAGTCTGCTATACAGCTGGGGATGAGACTGGGGGATTAGCTATGGAGGAGAGAAGGAGGAGTGAAGATCTGAAGCTCACCTACCTGCTTCCCTGGCCCACTTGCTTCTCTGACAGGCTTGACTGGCGGGTTCCCAGGGAGTGCCTGTTGGATTTGGGGGCTGGATGACAGGATGAGTGTGGGAGCTTATAGAGGCTCTCTGTTAAGGCCTTGCTCAAGGTCAGAGAGTCTAAGCTTGCTTTACCCAGCAGGGCTGCATAATGGGATGATTTGGTCACGGGCTTGATTGCCAGGTGTTTGGAAGGGTCTACACTTGGCTGTATGGTGTGCTTTGATCTTGCAAGGGGAGGGGGGCTCTTTTGTTTGGAGGCTGCAGCAATTGGTCTGTTACAGAGATGAGGATGAGACTGGGGGATTGGATTTGGAGGAGCAGACGGAGAGGTGAAGATCTGCAGTTAGTCTACCTGCTTTCCTGACCAGAGTAAATGTCTATTTTAAAACGATGCGGCACTGAGCACGCTTAAATTAATAACCACACCAGTCTCATAATGCTTTTTTAAATTTCACAAATAGAGAAAAAGTCTTAATGTTTCTTTTAAAATTGCTTTTCAAATCATTTTCTTTCAGAATGAAGCTCTGAAGTTGGAAACAACAAACAAAATCTTAAGGAAGAAAATAAAAGTAAGATGTCTTTTTAATATGCAAACTAGTGTCAGTCTATAGAAACATCTCTCTCAACCTGTATGTTTGCCCGTGTCATAGGTCACACGAAACCGCATAGTTTCTTCTCGTGGAATCGCTTTCTGCGATGTTAGCTGTGTCTGGCTGGCCTGGACTCAGCCTAGAACTGGACTCCCGTGTTCAGTGCATTCATGAAAACACACCACGTCACGATGAGGGAGTGCTCCAGTCTTAACTGCTCCTCTCACTTAGCCACACCCCCTGCCACTCAGAATAACGAATAAAACAACCAGCAGCAAGGAGTGGAGTGCCCCGAACACACGTGGACAGTTGCCGTTTACACCGCGGTTCCGCACACCGGGGCTGCGTGCCTCCGAGCTGTGCGCGGTGCGGTTAGCATGCCGTGCCCGACAGAGCCACCAGTTCTGACTCCATCTCATTGTCATTATACGTGACCAAGATGTTGGTGTTCTTGATGACTGAAGGGTTTTCAAATCTCCGCAGGTCATTGAAAACCAGGTCAAGCAGCTCATAAAAAAGAGCAAGATCGGCGATACAGAGAGGCAGTAAGCATCGATGCCGTGTTCTAAAATACGCATGTGTGCGGGGTGCGTGTGTGTGTGTGTGCATGCTTTTACACATGTGTGCAGGTGTGGCCGTGGAGGCCCCAGGTTAGCGTGGGGGATTCTTTTACTCTCCACCTCATTCATGGAGGCAGACTCTCATTTGAACCCAGAGCCCACTGATGTATTAGTCTCCTTAGGGAGCTCGCCCCAAGGATCCTGTCTCCACCTCCTGAGTGTTAGGATTACAGGCAGGTTGCCTCCATGCCTACCTGGCATTTACGTGGGTTCTGGGGATATGAACCCTGGTCCTTACATGTGCATGGCATTTGCTTTGCCCACTGAGAGCTCTCCTCAGCCCTATGCCAGGTACTGCACTAGAGGGAGCTGGAGCAGTAACACTCACCGTGAAGCAGACGGCGCTTGGACAGTCCTCATGAGGGCTCACTTTCATATTCATGCATTGTCTTGCCCTGTGATCACTGAAGATCTAGACACCAACATGTACATTTTCTCTACCAATACACAAGTAGTTTCATTAGAAGAAGCTAGAGGATTGTGGTAAATTATCATGGGTAGAGACCAGGAATATGAGGGTACCATGTGGCATGGGGTGGCATTCTTTGCTCAAATTGCGGGGCTTTTAATGGCAATGAAAATTAAAAAAAAAATCCTATGCACATCTAAACTTTCAATTTAAAAAGTCAACAGGGACCAGCGAGATGGCTCAGCAGGTAAATGTACTTATCCCTAAGGCTGGTTAACCTGAGTTTGGTCCTTGACCCCTACATGGCAGAAGAGAACTGACCCCTATAAGATGTCCTCTGACCTCCACATGTGAACTGTGGCCTGGGCCCAACAGTGTCATCCTGCTGATCTAACTGTCTTTGCATATGGGTTTTTCCTCTGTAGCTGTTTTTAGGCATCGGGTCTGTGTTTCAAGGCAAAGGTCAAAGAGCCAACCTTTTTCTCTGTGAGGCTTATTTATTTATTTTGCCTGATGCAGAAAGATGGCCTTCTTCCGGGACTTCCTCCCATATCTCACTGGCTAGCATTAGGTCCCAACATCACCCGTAGTTGTAGGGAAGGGCAGAAAACAGAGACCACACTTCCCCTCCTCATGTGGTAGAGGAATGTGCAAGAATGAGAGCTTGGATCACTCTCTCGGCTCCTTATGTCATGCCGGAAGTCAGCAAAGGACAGAAGGACAGTAACAGTTGCTTAGACCCCACTGGGAAGCTGCTTCTCCATTCTGGCTAGAAGGTGTGTCGTCTGCACAGTATTGTCAGCCCAGAAGATGCTTTGGGGGTACCCCTCAAATGCCAGAGCAACCCTGTGGCATTCAAGGCCGAAGCTCTGATAACAAAATTACTAAAGACAAAAGCTGTTGATTGCATTCTCATCTGTTTGAGTACATGTGACCCAAAATAGATATTTACTGGGACTTGTTCTTTTCTCCCTATTGTATATGTTTTCTCATCCATTGCTTTTATTTCTTGTGTACTTTTAGGGTTCTGTGGGACCTCATTAAAGAATATGCAGAGTTACAAGATGTAGAAGATGACTCTCGAATATTTGGGAAGTGACACAGGAGGTCTCCACCTCCGAGTACGCTGCCTGGATGGGTCAATGAGGATGTTTCTTTTAGTCCGCTTTCCCACGAATAACGTCAGTGTGTTAGCAGGCACGCCCTCCCTGTGATTCCTGTGACCTCTTTATATGATGTACTGGCCCTTCGTTCATCTTTTATCAGTAACTTTCAACTGGACAGAACACTTTTGAATATTTAGTAAGAATGAAGATGTAACCGGCTGTGATACAGACCAGCCCCATGTACGTGCACGTGTTTCCATATGTGCCTTTAATACAATAAACGCCACACCCGTGCTGGTTACGTGCTTATTCCTGTGGCCAAACGACCTGGCAAAGAGCCAAAGGGAGCAGTGTGTTCGGCCTCGTGATCTCAGGGCTTTCACCCCTTCACAGTCGGGCAGCTCGGTTCGCCGCAGAAGGAGCATGTGACGGAGATAGTTCCCACCAGTGCTGACCAGTGCTGATGGGAATGAGGAGCCACGTATAACCATCAGCAGCCCATTTCTAGTGATCTACTTCTGCCAGAGTCTATCCACAGCCAGCCAGGTTCCATAGCCTCCCCCAAACACTTGCCACCACCTGGGGACAAGTGCCTCAAACAGGAGCTTGTGGGGGCATTTCAGATTTAAATAGTATTAACAGTAGTGCCTGAATAAATACCCATTTAACTAAAGTAATGTTTGCTCCTTGTTGGAATGTTTGCATGGTGGCTGGCACGTACCTCAGTCATTCCTGAACTTGGTGAACACTTAAGATTTCTTCTCAATTCTTTGGGTATATGCTAGTATAAGCATACATATAAGCATACACAAGGAAATAATGACCTTAGTTCCTGTGACCATCCATAGCAAGGATTTGAGGATCAAATGTGAGTGGTAAAGTATGAACATGAGAGAGTCCAACCTAATTTAGAGTATTGCGGAGGGGAGGGGAGGAGGAGAGGGAAGGAGGAGAGAGAGGAAGAAGGGAGAGAAGAGAGGAGGGAGAGAAGAGAGAAGGAGGGAGGGAGGAAGGGAGGAGAGGAGAGGAAAGAGTGTTGGTGCATTGGTTAGTCGTGTCTCCCCCCCCCCCACACACACACACACACGCACACACACAAACCCAGCCAGGCGTATCTGGAAGGCAGACTCTCAGCTGAGGAGCTGTCCCCATCACATTGCCTGCAGGCAGGTCTGGGGGGGGGGGGGGCGTTTTCTTCAGTACTGGTTGATGTGGCAAGTCCCAGCTACCCCTGGGCAGGAAGCTTATACTGAGCTGTATAAGAAAGAACACCAAGTGAGCCACAGACAAACCACAGATCCCCTTCCCCATGGTGCCTGCTTCAGTTCCTGCCTCGGCTTCCCTCAAAGATAGACTATAACCTGCAAGCTAAAAATAAATAAATAAAATCCAAGCCTTTCCTCCACAGAGTCGGTTTTGGTCAGTGTTTTGTCACAGCAATGGAAAAGTAGAGGACAGGGAGAGAAGAGGAGAGACCGTCAGGAGAGGACCCTGACAGCTGACCGAAGGCTTTACCATAGCGGTTAAAGAACCGAGTTTCCATTGCCTGCTGTTGGTCATCCAGAAGAATCCCATCAGACTCTAAGTTCCTTGGAGGTGAGAGAGAGGATGCTATGGGAGGCCTCTAGCCGACTTGCTCAAATTTCTTGTGTGTGGCGGAGCTAGAAAGGGACCCCATGTGTGGCTGATGGGATTCCTGCAGTCCATCACCTCATCGTGTTGCTGGTTACTATTATTCTTTGTCAACTTTACACAAACTGGAGTCATCTGGGGACAGGGAACCCCGATTGAAAAAAATGCCCCCATCAGATTAGCCTGTGAGCAAGGCTGTGAGCATTTTTCTTGATTAATGATGTGGGAAGTCCAGCCCACTATGAGCAGGTGGTTATGGCTGTATAAGAAAGCAGGCCAAAGAAGTCACGAGGAACAAGCCAGTAAGCAACGTTCCTCCATGGTCTCTGCATCAGCTCCTGCCTCCAGGTTCCCGTCTGACTTCCCATCATGGTGGACTACAATGGTAGGCCCACATAAGTCCTTCTGTCCCTCCCCAGGTTGATTGTGGTGAAGGTATCAAAAGCTATCGAGAGCAAACTAACGCACTTGTGGTGGGTGTCTGTTCACAGACTTTGTGACAGACACCGAAGGCATTTCTGCATTGCCAGCAAGTGGTGGAAAGCTCAGCAGAACTTAAGCATCAGCCAGGTTTGGTCATGCAAGGGCAGAGCCACCCACACAAGGCTCAGGCCACGGTGTTGAACATATGGAGCTGGATATTCATATTTATGGGTTTTGGGTATCAGGGTCCAAATAGGTTTGTGGTAGAGATAAGAAGATTGAAGAGTAATTCATGGTTTTTGTTGGATTATTCCATTATTCTGGCTAATGTCATGAAAACAGGGTTTTTTTTGAGAAAGTTTGATAAAAGTTATAGGACAGCTTGGTCAAGATCAAAATTTGTAACAGCTACTACGAGTGCTTCCTCCTTGTGACTAAAAATTATTATTATTATTATTATTATTATTATTATATTTTGGTTTTTTTGAGACAGGGTTTCTCTGTGTAGTTTTTGGTGCCTGTCCTGGAACTCACTTTGTAGACCAGACTGGCCTTGAACTCACAGAGATTAGCATGGCTCTGCCACCTGAGTGCTGGGATTAAAGGCGTGCACCACCACCGCCTAAAAAATTATTTTTAAAATAGATGAGAGATCTTCCCGTCCGTTCTTGATGTCAGCGATTTTCATTCTATTCACATTCCAGTCTTAGTTGGCCAGCTGTGTGTGTATGTGTGTGTCTGTGTGTGTGTGTGTCTGTGTATGAACTAACAGGAAGTGATGTCAATCCTCAAAAAACTACGGTTTTGAAAAACTGACTGTTTATTTATGTGTGTGTCTCTCTGTGTGTAATCAAGTGTGCCACAGGGTACACGAGGAGGAGGTCAGAGGATAATCTGAGTCAGTTCTCTCCTCCATCAGGCAGAGCCTCCTTCCTCAGGTCCTCTAGTCGTCAGGGGCTCCTGTGGTGGGGACTGCAGTGGCTAGCAGGACCATCACACCAGGAACAGGAGCTCAGACCCCCAAGAGCCTCCTAGGAATCCAGGCAAAAACCACATCTTCAGGGGTGTGTGTGTGTGTGTGTGTGTGTGTGTGTGTGTGTGTGTCTGTGTGTCTATATTTCCTTCCTTCCTTCCTTCCTTCCTTCCTTCCTTCCTTCCTTCCTTCCTTCCTTCCAACTTCCTCTCCAACACCCAGGGATGGGAAGGAATGGAGCTATGGTTGTGATTGAGACCCTCCCTGTCCCTGGAAGGATGTGCTGTTTCTTCTCTGGGTCTGGCAGGCTGTCTTCTAATTGGCCCCCCTTCTTCACACACCCAGCCAATCAGGGTCCAACTGAGACTGTACACATCCTAGTTTCCACAGTCTGGCACATGAGACTCAAAGCTCCTACTGTAATCTGAGGATTGTTCTTGCCTCAGACTCAGAGACTCAACCTGTGCTGCTCACTCCTGTTTGGGGGGCTGACCCTCCCCTTTCCTGCCCAGTCCAGTTCTACCACCATGAGCCTCGCTGCTGCTGAGACCTACTCTTCCC
Source organism: Peromyscus aztecus (assembly GCA_902168405.1). NCBI lineage: Eukaryota > Metazoa > Chordata > Mammalia > Rodentia > Cricetidae > Peromyscus > Peromyscus aztecus. Next base: position 68,952 of record CABHPQ010165814.1, on the reverse strand, counting down.
AGAAGATGCTCTGAGATCACAGTGCTGGAGTGCTTAGAGCCTCTCTTGCTTGGCCTCCTACTGCCTTGAGGACGCCATTGCGTCATTGCTATGAGCCTGGTAGTCCTGTGTTTGTTTACACTCCACTGTGCCTCCTACTCTATTCTTATAAAGAAAGAAAGACCGGTTGGCTCCAGGGTAAGAATTGACCATCTTCCCTACTCCCATGCTCAGCAAAATTCATGTGTGTTTACTGCATCTTGTGTGTGTGTTCTGGGGAAGTGCATCCTGTTTGCTGTTTTACATTCTGGATTTCCAGATCATGCTGTATGCATGTGCAATCTAATCACCGTGTTACTTCTTTTAATTATTGGAAAGGGCTGGTATGGTAGGCATTTCTAACTCACCGGAGAGACAGAGCTTAGACTCTGCAGGACTCAGGCTGCCTCCGCTGTCATCCTGAATGGCAGACAGAACACTGAGCGTCGGGGAGGCCAAAGTGCACCTGCTGGGTGATGCTTGTTTCCATTGCTCGCTGTTGTATGACATTCTGTGACAAGTTGTGTCTTTGTCTTGGGTTCTTTTAGGACTCCTTAAAGCACAGTGGTATTTGCAAAGACCAGTGAGCCTCCTTAAAACTTAAAACGAGGTCGTTCATTGGAGTGTTCTCCAAGAAACTCTGGGCATGTACTTGGCCTCACACTGATGGCAGGGAAGGGTGGGGTGTGGAAGTATAGGGGGTTCTTGAGACTCCAAGGACTAACCAACATTCTCAAGTGTCATCCATTTTACCTACACTTCCTCCCTAAGTCCTTTATACCATCTCTGTCTCCTTCTGTCCCCATTTTTAATACTAGTTTGTGGCTAGTACTGACTAAACTCTCCTGGCTCCCTGATCTGATTTCATTTATGTCTGCTCCTCACTTCATTTCCAGAGACAGGGAGAAAAGTGCCTTCATGTGCACCCCTGAGACATGTTCTATGCACGATAGATGCTTCTATCTTCAATGAAGGCTCAGAGGGCAGCCTTGTGATCACCTCTACCTGGGAAGCTGAGGCAGAAATATCACATCAGCCTGTGGTAGCAGGTACCATGTCTCAGGGGCTCTATAGTACAGAACAGAACAGTCAGAGGGATAACTGTGCTGTGGGATGTCTTTCTGTACATTGTGAATATGTGTTGTTCTCATTGGTTGATAAATAAAGCTGTTTTGGTCAATATCCAGGCAGAATAAGGTTAGGCAGTACATTCAAACTGAAGTCAGAGATGAAGGGTGGAGTTCAGGCAGATGTGATCCAGTCACCCAAGGAACAAAATGTCAGAGAAACGGTAAACCAGGAGCCATGTGGCAATGCATAGATTAAAAGAAATGGCTTAACTTAAAACCTAGCTAGTAATAAGCCTGAGTCATCAGCCAAATATTTATAATTAATATAAGCCTCTGAGTGATTATTTGGAAATGGCTGCGGGATGGGGCAGAACAGAGAAAAGCCTCCAGTCACATAACTGGCAAGGCTGAAGATCTCTTAAGTTTTCAGATGACTTTCTTATCACACGTATCTCAAGGGGGCCAGGCAAAAGTAACTCATTCTCTTCTTGCATCATCTTCTGTGATGCGGTGTGAAAATGCAGGGAACCTTGCTCCAAATCCCAGAGGTCTCTCCCGACATTGACAACGGCAACAAGCCCAGGAGACATATGCAGAGGCAGTGTGAAGGATGGCTGTGCCAAAGTGTCTCAGCTGCTGTGGAGACTCACATGGAATCTGACGACAGTGTTCCACATTAGCAATTACTGTCACACAGCAGAAGTTGCCACTACGTGTACTCAGTCACAATGTAGCTTTGTTTAAAAATATCCTGAAAAAATCTACATCTATTTATGTCTGTCTATTATCTATCACTAAATATGCAGATAGCCTTGATCCCGCTATTATCTATTTTTCATATATCCAGATATTATGTATATACCCATCCATCCCTCAATTTTATCTCTCTTCACTATGTATTGATAATATCAATCATGTATTTGTACCAATTTTCTGTGTATAAATCATCCATATATATATTCACTTCTACTTATCTATAAATCTCTCCATATCTGTGCCTAACTCTTCATTGCTATATAGATCTGTCATATATATGTGTGTGTCTCTATGTATTCATATCTACCACCTATCTGTCATCTATTAGCATTCATGTGTTTATACCTATTATCTGTCATTTGTCTATCATCTATTTTTATTTATTACCCATCTCATGATCTATTATCTATCTGTATGTTTACATCTATTATCTATCTATCATCCTCTTACCGTCTGTCTTTATCCCTATCCATAAGTGAGGTAGAAAACATTGACCAAATAATCATAGTGAGTGAAGCAATGAGGATTCTAATCAAACATCATTGTCTTTTTATGAATTATCTTTTCCAAATTTAGCTAACAAAATTAGAGTTAGTGAGTTTATCTTCACTTGGATTTGATCCTGTGGTCTGATTTGAATGTATTCATTCAAGTGTGTGGAACTGAATTCCAAGGGGAGGAGTATTGTTGGCAAGAATGAGCCACACAACACAGTGTCTGCTTGCTATGGCAGGGACATGACCAACAACCAGGACTGTCTTGGAGTTCGCTTGGCTTTGGTGCACAGTTCAACCTTTCAGTTGTTATACTTGGATGGACATTTGTTTTATGTTTGTGGGCATACAAACCCATTTGGCTAAATCATTGAAATATGTGTTTGTAGGTGGTGTGTTAATGGGTATTACTTTAAAGAACTATCTAATTTAGTCTGTGGACATGACATTCATCCCATATTTTCTTCTTTCAAAAACATAACAGGTGAAAACTCCAGGGTCAGTTTCCAGATTTCTGTCATTGTGTGTGGCAGGTTTTTTTTTTTTATTTATTTATTTTTGTATGTTTACAAAGTGTAGCAAGAGCCAGGGCCCTGAGCAGCTTCCCGTGTTCTAATGATGTAGGAGGGTGGACCCAGCCCCAGCCCTCTGACAGGAAGAAATGGCTGTTGATTTTACTGCTGTCCCCACAGAACTGCTCAGGAAGGCTCCTTGTCTGATCTGCACAGAACTTAACGAGTCCCTGTTGCTAGGCAGTTGCTCTGGGTTCTCCTTGATCTCAGACTCTTCTCACTTGCAAAGAACTCTGGGTGCTTTAATGAGCTTCTTCAGCCACTTAACTTCACCTGAACTCCAGGACTCAGAGACACCAAACCGTGATTCGTCTGTACTCCAGCACCGCCCATTACATCCTGTCCTTTATCCTTGATCCTTTCTTCTCTGGTTTTCAAAGAAACATGAATCCTCCTTTATCCTTCTTCTTTCCACCAACCAGCACCCATTACCCACTTCTGCCTTCATGAGGGACTTGTGTTATTAAATTATTGCAAAGTTTCATTACACATATCATCATCAAAGCCTCCTAACACAGCTGACGCGACCTGCCCTCGATCTTCATGAGTGGATCCTAAATAATTCCAAGTTAGTAGTTCTCAATATTTCAAAAGATTCATTCAGTTTTATTTTATGTGTATGAATGACTACAGGTATGCATGTGTGTGCCTGTCTCATGCCCGTGGAGGCCAGAAGAGGGAGGGCATTAGATCTCCTGAAACTGGAGTTACATAGTTGTGATTCACAAGGTAGGTGCTTGGAATTGAATCCAGGTCCTCTGCAAGAGCAGCCAGGGCTCTTAAGTTTGGAGCAATCTCTCCAGTCCTAGTGGTTCTCATTTTTATCTGGAAATTAGACTCATTTACAGAGATTTTCTTAAAAATATGAGTGCCTGGGGCCCAACTCAGGCCAGATTTATCAGGAAAATGTTGGGTTATGGGCACTAGGACCTTTAAAAAAAACTTAGTTATGCTGATTGGTAGGCTATGGTGCCAAACCCTCCACCACCTGTGACTTCCCGTTTCTCCCTAGCCTAATCCCCACCTGTCCCCCAGTCCCCCTGGCATGACACATGGAGCTGACGTGACTGAAGCTTACAGGGAGGAGACCATACACCACAGGTGTTTCATGGGGGCTTCCCAAGGTGAAACGATGGAACACACAGCACCCTGTTGTCAGCCATGTGCTAGGCTGGACTGATGCACTGGGGAGCATCATGATAGGACTTTGTTCCTATTCTGGAGTCTTCCTGCCTTTGACTCCTATTTCCGAGCAGATGATGTCGGTAGTGATACCTGATGTGAAGATCAAATCCGGCTCCACGCTGCTTTCACAGATTTCAGCCATTGCAGAACCCTCCTTTGAGGGATTCCTGCGTACTCCCAGAAGTGAGTGGCAGGTGCCAGTCCCTGAGAATGGTGGATGATGTAGTAATCTGGGATAGCCTGACAGAAGCCAATGACTGTCTAGTTCACTCTCTAGGGCACCGGAGAGCCCTTGCGAGGCATCTACAAATGATCCTGTAAGTACTGCTGAAGTCACCCACCAATCTCTGATTTCTGCCTAATGAGATTTGCTCTAGAGGTGCCTCATGACCCCACCCTGAATTCCCCACAGAACCTAGCAGGCCTCTGTGGCCAGAAAAATATCTAAAGCAGGAGACATGGGATTAGGGTGGAGAGGAGAATGTAAAAATCTCCTAGGAAATAGTAATCATACCCTATGGAGGAGGGAGTTGTGGGCATTGATATTTCTGCTATTACAGTGAAGAGAGAAAGGTGGGGAGCAGAGAGAGAGGAGGGGATGTGACCTTGTCCCCTATCAGGTTGAGAGGTGGTGTTGAACCCATGAGCATGGTGCTGACTTGGATGGGTGAGTCCTGGACTGTCTCATATTCAAGTTCTCCTTTGCCCAGGTTGGCTCATAGGATTTGTATATTTGCTGACCAGGACTAAAGAAAAGGAAAGAAAAGGGTATAGGCAGAATATTTTGTCCTGCCAGCCAGCTCCCAAATAACCACATAGAGACTTATTAATTATAAATCCTCGGCTGATAGCTTGGGCTTGTTACTAACTAGCTCTTACAACTTAAATTAACCCATATTTCTAATCTACCTTCTACCATGCACCTTTCTTTAATGTGGCATGTTCATCTTGCTTCTCCCTGAGTCTCCTGGTGACTCTACCTTTCTTCATCCCAAGGTTCTCTCCCTGTCTGCAATTCCTGCCTAACCTCTTCCTGCCTAGCTATTGGCCATTTAGCTCTTTATTAAACCAACGAGAGCAACATATCTTCACAGTGTACAAAAAGACTATTCCACAATAAAAGGGGACTAAGTATGGAAATCATTTGGGTCCCTTGTCACATGAAAATCTGTTTCAACTGAACTTGACATTTTCCCCAAGCATCTGAGCTCATCATGCACATACAGTATTTCAGCAGGTTTTCATATGCTGGGAATGCAGACTCATAGCCTCACTTCCTGGGAAAAAAGAAGGTGTGAATGCAAGGGCTCAGGATGGCTCCCATCACCTCAGGGAAGGAAGCCTGGGCTACATCCTCCCCCGTGTGCTGACAGGCTTGCTTTGTTAGCAAGCCCACCCTGAAGTTAACCAAAGCAAATATTCTGCTCGCAGTATTTTCTCTTCCCTCTACCCACACTCTCAGGAGTTCTTAAATTTCAACAAGAAAGATAATTTTCATCCTGGAGACAGGTTTATCTTTCTTGAGAGACTGTTCCCCTGGGCCATGGTGGCTCATGCCTGTGACCCCAGCCCTTGAAAGTATCAAGCACAAAATTGTTCTTGGCTATCTAGTGAGTTAGAAGAGACCAGCCTGGGCTACATAAGACTGCTGTTTGAGACTCAACAAGAAAGGATTGCTTGCAACAGTTAATGTCAGGCATGACTGTCAGAGTTAAGTCATTTTAACTTTTGGACATCTGTCTGTCTGGAGATTCAGACAAGGGCCATTGAGTCTGAGGCTCTCCTAATTTCATTGTCACACCTGCTTCCCCAAATTTCTCTGCAGATGTGAATTCCCGAGTGAAAACAAAAGGAATGTGCACTTGTTAATTGATGCAGGTCACACACCACAGTTCTGGGCTAGACTTTCCTTCAAGAGATGGCTGTTGCTGATGAGGACCTCGGGGCATCTTTCACAAATGCATGCTGGATGTCCATGGCCTTGATATGGTCTGCTCATTCAGAGGAGGGCTCTTATCTTACTTCTGGGTATCTCTGTTCTGTTTACCATTGCATAGTATTAACATTTGCAGTCTACAGGGATATATTAATGAAACTTTGCTGAATTTATCACACTCATAAGGAATGTTGCACAGATTACTACCCTCTGCAGGGTGTGGGGGATGAACAGCTGCATGAGCCACAACACAAGCACTTCAGTTTCTGGCTCTCAGGGCTAGCAATTGTTGCTCACCTGCTATGATAGAACTTGAGCAGATGTGATAGATATTGAAAGTCATGTTCCTTAAAAAATAGTTCCCCTTGCCTTGTCTGTAGTCAGATCAGATGGCAGGTCCTCACCTGCCAGTGCCACATACATGACCTACAGTGTGGCCTAAAGTAAGTCAGTGACATTTTCCAATGAGGTGATCTGGAAGGCCCCAGGCAGGGCATCTCTCCTTGGTGCCCCAGCCTGACATTCATTCATTCTGGAAGGGGGTAGCCCTCAGGAAGCTTCTGCCCTGTTAAGTTCTTCCCATGCCTCAGGTTCCCCCAAGGTTGCTCCCGCCAATTGCTCTGCCCCTTCCACTCCTGATGAACTCTAAGGGAAGTGGCCCCTGCTGGCTCCCCGGATTCCCAAGCACATGCTGGCAGTGATGCCCTATCCCGCCCCTGCTTCCAGACTTCCCATCTTCCTTGGTTCTGAGCCCAGTGAGTTTTGTTTTAAGCTGTCTCAGTGGGGTCCACGTCCCCTCATTCTGAGGTACTGCATTCTCCTGCCACCACACCTGCTTTGATTCACTGCTTAATTATTTGTCTGGCTGAAGATGCCCGAGTTATCCCAGCCAGAGGGGCTCCTAGCTTCCACTGGCTTTTACATTTACTTGTTTATTTGGGGTACGGTCGGTCAGCTTCCTCTTACCTGAGTACCTGCCTCAAATGTTATGGGTGTAAGTTGGTGTGATCCACTCCCTGAGCTAACAGCAGAAGCAGCTGTGAGGCTGTGAGCACTGACTGGTTCTGATGCATCTGTGCCTTCTGTACTCTGAGGCATTCCATTCTCACACCCCCAGTAAAGCCCTGAGTTCTGTCCTTGTCCATACATAGAACACCGTAGCCAGCACTGCTTGGCCTCCAAGCATGGCTGAGGTCATGGAGCCTGGGAGTATGGAGGGGCCTTGGCTCTGAATCCACAGTCCTCCAACATTCTATGACTACTCAAGAGTCCAGACATGTGTTGGTGGATTGACACATCCACACAGCTTTGGCTCTATGAAAAACAGCACAAAGGAACAGAGCTGCAGCATGATCCAGTGGTACCCACTGCTGGCTTCACACCCCAAAGGACTGGAGTTGGTGAGAGGTAGACATGTTTTTCCATGCTCATCACAGCCCTCTTCACAGCAATCTGTACATGGAGAGAACATGTTTATTGACGAATAAAGAAAGGGATGTATATACACAGCAGGTGTGACTCAGCCTCACAGAAGGAATCCTTTGCAATAGTATGGATGGATGCAGAGGGTAATATTTTAGGTGAAATAACAGACCCTGAAAGGCAGATACTGACTACTATCACTCCTGTGGAATCTGCAGCCTCGGGATGCAGCGTAGAATCTGGTTTCTAGGAGCTGAGAGTGTCCTGGGGAAATGTTGGTGACAGGGTATAAAGGTTCGGTTGGATAGCAGCCACCAGCTCTAGACTGTTGTCTGGTGTACTGACAACAGCTATGGATGACCAAGAGGCTGGCTCTGAGATGTTTTACCACAGGGAAGGATGTGTGGTGATTGGTATATTAATTAGATTCATGATGTAAGCACTGACCAGACCAGTGTGCCATGCCCTGAAACACAGTCTGCCCATCTCTCCAGAAAGCTGGAGAAGAGCTGGTAGGTCTGGTCCAGGGCAGTCTGTGTCTGGCCCTCGTCACTTTGGGTATTATTCTTGGTCCTAATCCCACAGAGGATGAGAGTCAGGGGTAAGTTTGCTTCAGACACACATGTGGAGACTATCGTGTCTGTTTCTCTTGCAATTATTATCTTCTATGTTCTTAGTAGGTGCAAGAAGTTGGATTGAGGCTCTGTCTTCTGTTCTCAGTTTTGTTCATGTTTCCTAGGACGACTGTAAAAACCTGGACTCAGGCCTCGCTGTTTGATGAGTGATCACTACTCAGTACCAGGTTTCCTTATGTTTAATCATCCCCGAGTATTTGGGGGAAATGCTGAGTTGTCAATTAATATTAAATCTAAAAATTAAAGCATAAAGTGTGAGCACAGTCATCATTAAAACTAACAGAGACAATCAGTCTTGTGTTGGTGTGTCTCTTGGTTCTCAGGGCTTAATGGCAAGGCAATGGTGACAGGGACGGGGTATCCCTGTATTGTCCCAGTCTAGCCTCTGAACATGCTGAAGTACCTGGGTCTTGGGTGTCAGGATTGGCAGTGCAGAAGGCACTGTGTGTATGAAAGAGTTTCTTTCCCTGCACAGCTGGCAGAGGCCTCCACTTGACCTTTGGCAGTGGTCCTGGCCCCGGGCCCCCTCGGGCATGCCTCAGGCCCCAGCTGCAGTCATCACAGTAGTAGATTGGTTCTACCTGTGCTGACCCCCTATGCTGCTCAAATTACCTTCAGCAGGAGGAAGAGACCAGAGGTCACCTGGGGACTTTGTACAGCAGGGCACAGTCCCCTTTTTTGGCTGTACCATAAAGGCAGCTTCCTCGGGCCTCTGTCCTGCCCATGCGCTCCTGCAAACACCCACGGGATCTGTACAATGAACAGAGGGGTGCTGACTTCCGAGTCTGCCTCGGGCTTCCCATCCTCACCCCCACGGGCCTTTCAGAGCTCTTGGCATCTGGTGTCTGCTGGCTCCGGTGTCACTTCCTCAAGCACTTGCTGCTGGTGAGTTGGGGCTGCTTTTCCGTCTCTGTGGGTTAGCTCCTCGTGGGTTGAGGAAGCAGGTTCGGGGCCTTCTGCTGACAGTTAGGCTGGGAGGATGGCTCTTGGCAGTTTGTATCTGCCGAGAGGCGAAAGGTGAACTCCTTCCTCTAGCCAAATGAACACTACTGACTTCTGACCAGTGAACAAGCAGCTCCTTCACACAAGGACGATACACTGTTGGAAAATCTTGGCAGGTCTCTTGTGTCATGGAAATCTTATTGTTACTTTGTTTTGAGGGAGTCTACTAACTTAGAGAGTTCTCATTTGTCATTGAGAGATGGCTGTTCTTGCAGGAAATGCAGAGAATACCCCCAGACAGGAACTGTCAAGCCTCCAGCCCCTTTCCCTAGAGGATAAGGGGGACAAGGTTGACCCTCAGTGCTTGTGGGCCAGGCTGCTTGGTTCCAGTAGAGCACCTGGTACTGAGAACTCCCTGGATGTATTTCTGCTCGGTTGTCTGATCCTGTGTCAACCGAGACTGGTCCACCCTGTGTCTGCCTGTAACTGGAATTGCTAAATGGTCTTTTTAATTAAAAAACTGGAGCCAGATATTGGGGTAAATGCTGAATGATCATAGAGACAAAAGAACAAGCCACAGCTACTTCTTACCTCAACAACTCCACGAATCCTCTGACTGAGTGTCTCTGAGTCCTCAGCTGAAAGGGGTCCAGCCAAAAAGGCTTCTGGCAAAAAGCCTCCAGCCACAAAGGGCTCTAGTTCCTGTCTCCTCAGGCCTTATATACCTTTCTCTGCCCAGCCATATCACTTCCTTCCTAGTGCTGGGATTAATGGCGTGTGATTCCCAAGCACTGTGATTAAAGGTGTGTGCCACCACTGCCTGGCTCCGTTTCTCTCCTAGACTGAGTCAATCTCATGTAATCCAGGGTGGCTTTGAACTATCTGGATCTCTACCTCCCGAGTGCCGGGATTAAAGGTGTGTGGCACCACTGTCTGGCCTCTATGTTTAGTCTAGTGGCTTGTTCTGTCCTCTGGTCATCAGGCAAACTTTATTAGGGTACACGGTATATCACCACACTGCCCACTCACCTTTTCCAGTTTGGTGTGTCTGTTCTCTCCGCTTTCCACCCTCACTGCAGGCTCTCTGCAGAAACACTTCAGACAAAGACTTAAGACAAATCCTTACAGTGACAGGTGACGTCATCTCAGGTCTCCCTTTTGTTGTGACATCTGCCAGAGTGACACAAATGGACAGGAAAGGTCACAGAAGTGCTTTTTTCTGGGGAAGACAGAATGGAGGTTGTTAAAAGCTGAATATTTATAGATCTGGTTGAAATGCTTACAAACTTCGTGAGATAGTTAATAGACATTCCTTCAAGTACTTGGTTTATTTTGGCTGTGGTTATTGTTTTTAATTAAAATTATATCATTTCTGCCCTCCATGCTCTGCCATATTCTATCTCACTCCTCAAATTGATGGCTTCTTATTCTTTATTGTTATAATATATACATATATTACACTATACATATATATAGTATATACATATATTACATGTATACATATGTTATATATACATACATGCATGTCTATACATATATGTATCTATGTACACATGCAACCAATTGATTGCATTTAGTGTGGCTTGTGTGTATATGTTTTTAGGGCTGACACTGAGATTGGATAGCCATTTAGGGAGTTCATCTCTGGGGAAGATTAATCTCTCAGCAATGTTAATTGCCTGAAGCTCTTCCTTTAGAAGTGGGGTCCCATGGCACATCAACGGTATTGTCATTGTTCAGGTCTTGTTTAAGCAGCTGGACTGTTGAGATTTCAGGAGTGCAGATCCCCTGTTATATATAAAAACATGATCTTACGGTAACCTCTTGGTCCTCTGGCTCTCACAGTCTTTCTGCTCAGTCTTCCGTGATGTCCCTGAGTCTTAGCTGCAGGAGTTGTGTTATTGATGTATCAATGGGGCCGGGCACCCGATGGTCAGTTGTTCTTTGCATTTTGATTAGATCTCTGTAATGGTCTCCATTTGCTGCAAAAACAATCAATGGTATAGAAAACGGAATATCATTAGGTACAATTGAAATGCTGGTAAACTCCACGAGATTTTTGTAGATGTTCTCATAAGCAGTTGCTTCCTTTAAAAATATTTTTTACATTTATTTATCTTATGTGTATGAGTGTTTTGCCTGCATCTGTTTACCACGTGCACACAGTACCTTCAGAGACCAGGAGAGGGCGTTAGATCCCCAGGAACTGGAGTTACAAATGCTATGAGCCACCATGTGAGTGCTGGGAACCAAACCAGGCTTTTCTGAGAGAACAGCCAGTGCTCTTAACTGCTGAACCATCTCTCCAGCCCCAGTTGCTTCCTTTTTGAAAAGAGATACTCCTTCGGCTTCATGTGTAAATTAAATATATCATGCAGACCCGAGAATAAATGTCTTTATTCCTACTAATTTTTTTTTCAGGTTAGTAATTTAGAGAATTCAGAAGAGATACTAAAAATTATTTAATAAATCATTTTGCTATTCATGAATTTTTTTACATGTGTTATTTGTAATAGTAATAAAATTACCATTACAAGATTAATAATTTTCTGGGCTGGGGATGTAGCTCATTTTGGTCGAGTATGTGCCTAGCATGAAGGAAGACCTGCATTGGATCCCCAGTACCACATAAAAGCAGGTGATGGCACATGCTTGCGATCCCAGCACTCTGGAGGTAGAGGCTGGAAGATTAGAAGTTCAGTCACCCTTGGCTAGACAGAGAACTTTTTGGGACCAGCCTGGGCTACATGAGACCCTTTCTCCAAAGATAACCAGACAACAAACAAGTTTAAGGATTTTCTGTTCCAGGAAAGCTGGAATTCTCATGTAGGGGCCTTGCTCAAACCTTGACAAAGTTCTGTATACAACTTCCTGACAACCAGGTCCCTGTCCAGTACATATTATCTAGTTGTACACACTCTAGTGAAAATGATGTGTCCAGACTAAGGTATTCATACACTTCTAACGTCCTCCAATGGATCAGAGAAAAACTTCCTGTGCCACTGTGTGGTGACCTGTGTCACCCTGGCTTCTCTGTGGTTCTGGATTTGCTCTGTTCAGACGGAAACCTTAGCACTCGCTGTGAACGCTCCTTCACTCACTTTGTCTCTCTCAGCCCTTCAGATGGATTAGTTCATGAGTGGTTTCCCACTCTGAGAAGATACAGGCAAACCTGTCAGTCATATGGATGTTATGCTCTGACTCAAGAACCGTTGCAGACCTCTGTTCTGTTTCCTCTGTTTCTAATCAAGCCGCAGAATAAAGAAGGAAAAACAAATGGACTCAGGACAGACTCCTAAATCAAGTGTGTTTCATAGGCCATTTTCTGTGATGTAAAATGTCAACTTCCTGCTTTTCTGATGAGCCCCTCACAGGGAGTGAGCACTGGCTTCCCAAGCCACCTCTGCACCCCAACTTCTCCTGCCCAGTGACAGCCACAGGCCCCAGGAAATCCTCTCAAGCCCTTTTCTATGTCCTTAAACCTATGCTCCATGGGTCTAGGCTTCCATCTGCCTGGATGAACCCTTCCTTAGCACCTCTCACCCAACTCCATGTCTCCTCTCTGGCACCTGAGAGGACGAATGTTTTAATTTCATATTCCTCTCCAATATTTAATCTCTTAAGACCTCACAGAGGAGTTTCATTCTTACTTTAATAACATTGCTCTTTTTAAATTTCTTTTTAATGTTTTGAATTTCTTGAATTTTAGAAAATTCAGACCCCCAGCCCACTGGCTCCAAGCATCCCCTCTGAGTCTATATGTCCCCTCCCTGCTGACAGGATGAATTGCTCGCCCTTGGTTGGCATTTTCTTTTATTCTCAGTTACAATGGGATCTGGTTTTTAAAATGTTTGCATGCGATGGGGAAACCAGTCAGAAAGTGTTAAACAGTAGAGTCTGGGAGGGCAGAGGACAGCTGTCCTCGAGGCCTCAGGGAGGTGTGCGGCCTTACCTGCACTTTTATTTCAGATCCGGCTTCCAGAACCACGAGTGAATGAATTGTTTAATCTTAATCAATGGGTCTCGACCCCTTTGGGGTTGAATGACCCTTTCACAGGTGTTGAATATCAGATATCCTGCATATTTGCATATTAGATATTTAAGATTTGTAACAGTAGCAAAATTACAGTTATAAAGTAGCAATGAAAATAACTTTATGGTTGGCGGGGTCTTCACAACATGAGATACTTTATTCAAGGGTCCAAGAGTCATAGTATTAGGAAGGTTGAGAACCACTAGTGCTCACCTCTAATCCCGGCACTGAGCAAGAAACATTCTGAGTTTAAGGCCATCCTGGCTTATAGAGACCCCATGAGGAATATGGCACAGCAGCCCTAGGGTGATGATACACAGAAGTTTTCACTGAGTTAGAAAGGCCGACAACCTGGACTTTCTATGATTGATGGATTTTCCAGGGTTAGAGCGACTCTCCTGCTACAAAGACGACCCAACTGGTACCAGGTGTCAGACAGCAGATGGGTGGTCGTCACCCTCCTAGAGAAGGGGAAATGAGATGGTCCTTGCAGTAGTGTGGGTGGTCAGAAGTGAGTGACCTCACTGAGCCAGAAACACTTACAGTGGTGCTTGGAGAGGCAGACATGGCCACAGATTGCCAGGCAGAGTTTTAGAGAGTTGGAAGAGACGAAGGAAAGTGTCCAGGCATCTGCTGACACTTAGCACCAGCACGTGGGCAGCATGAAATACTAGGGACCTTGGGACTGCTGAGCTCTGGAGATACACAGTTCTCAGAACTCACACGGGGCTGGGCTGTGAGGCTATGAGTCTCACGAGCCATCGGGTACTTGTGACTCCTAGAATATGAAGCACAGGCTGGGGTGGGGGTGCAGGAGTAAAGGCCACCTGGGAACCAGTGCATGGAAACCTGAGAGTCAGAGGGTCAGCTGGATCATAGTCTGTCAAAAACATCTGAGCAACGTGACACCCGCATTTTCTAGAATTCTGTAAGAAATGCCAGGCTGAGTGTGTGACGCGGGCTATAGAGTATGTGTTCAGCATGCTGAAGGCCTGAGGTCCATCCCCAGCAACACAAACACCAAGGCTTCCATCACCTAAAGCAAACTGTGACCTGTAAGGGAAAAACCGGTGAGGACGAACAGACCCAGGAAGGAAAAGGCCCTGGCGTGAACTGTGTAAATATTATAAGCATGCTCTGGATTAGAATCGTGAATGCATGGAGGAGAGAGGTGGGACACATGAGACGGAAGAGTGTCACCCACCACCAGAGGCTGAGACCCCTCCTCGCCACCTGGAGAGAGAGCATAGTAACCAAGGAGGGTAGTGAGCGGGCAGCATAGCAATGCGACACTCAGTCGCAGCAAGCTATAGCCACACCACAGAACAGCTGGAGACAGAAGACTAACATCACCTCGCACTGCCATGGGTGAGTTGGGCAGGCAGTACTGTACTTTGCTAGGAGGAGAGTAAAGCCACGTAGCTGTTTGGGGGAGGACCATCCGTGTCTAAGTGGCCCCACCTTCCAAGAAGACCGAGTCTCCCTCCCCTCACTGAGCAACTATCAATGACCAAGAACAACTCCGTAAGGGGTGAGGCCCGAAGAAGAAGAAAGGCTTTGTGTAACTGCCTGCCTTCCCACAGCCCTGTGTCCCTCAGATGGGGACTTGATATCAGATTCTAATCTATGCGAGGAAACACTGCACAATAATAAATGACTGGTTCACACAACCACAGGGATGGATCTCCAAATCTTGGTGGGTGTGAAGGATGTCAGGAAGCAAAGAGAACCTGCAGTAGGAGTCAATCTATAGGATGTTTTAGAGTGTGTACGTATACATATTATACATACACTCCATATATACGTGTGTGTGTGTGTGTGTGTGTGTGTGTGTGTGTGTGTGTGTGTGAGAGAGAGAGAGAGAGAGAGAGAGAGAGAGAGAGAGGAGAGAAATATAGATTATGTCTGTGGATGATATCTAGTGATGAGAGCTAACAACCAAAGTTCTTTCAGCCATGGCAAGTTCTGTTTGGTGTGTCCATTCAGAACGGGGGATTTTTCTCCATATTAGCCACAAGGTGTCAGGGCAGCCTGCTTTAAAACACCTCAGAATGTTCCACCATGGATTCCCCAGAGGTGTGCTTACAATGTTGGGAGTCAGACAAGGGCCTTTTGAAGTTTCCCACGGAGAACTTCCGTGTGCTGGGGCATGCTGGACGAGGGACTCCAGCCAGGCCTTGTCCTTTGAGAAGCGGCACACAGAGACCTTCTGTAGGATTTGCATTTTTATTCACCTCCCAGTGCCAGGCTGCCGCCTCAGGAAAACATTGGTGCCGAGACAGGAAGGCGGCAGCATCACTTCTCAGGCAGTTTTGCCTGTGTATAAAGTGGGCGTTTGGAGATGCCTGTTACCATCATTTTATCCAGGATGCACAGAGCGTCTGTACTCACAGGTCTTCCGTGGCTGGGTCATGGGGCTGCATTCTAATTAATGTTTATCTTGGAGCGGCCCAGACTCTGCCTTACTCTTCCAAGGGCCTCTCGCACCTGCCACTACTGCCTGTAGAGTGGGGTGGACAGCGGAAGGACCCAGAAGCAAACTACAGTAGGGCCTTATTCTTCCTGCTGGCTGCGACCCAGGGCCGCAGCAGGTCTGCTCCACACACACAGGGCTGTCCCCTCTGCCAGCCAGAACTGTCCCCAGAGCAGAAACTGTGACATCCTCCAGCCCTGTGTAAGAAGGTGGGAATGTTTAAGGAGAAACAGCAATGCCACGGTGAAGAGCAAACAAAGCCATAGACCTGGCAGCAAGGGGCCCGTGTAGAAACAAAACAAAAAATCTAACTCAGCCAAGAGGTGATTCTTTGTGTTACTGTGAGTCTCTTCCTCCCCTGCCCCATATACTGTCTCCAAGAGACATGTATACATATAGATACATATAATGTAACAGATTTTTCTGAGCAGTGTGGCTGTGATTCTCAAAAGCGAGTCCTCAGTATGTTTTCCTGGAGATCTGGACATTGAAACAGTACCAAATGTTTGCATTAAAAAAAAAATTTAGTTTTACTTTTTATTTATAGGCACATATGTGGGTGTCTGCAGAGGCCACAAGAGGGCATGAGATCCCCTGGAGCTGGAGTTACAGGAAGTTGTGAGCTGTCTGTCTTGGCTGCTAGGAACCAATCTTGGGTACTTTGGAAAAACAGGAAGTGCTCTTAACCTCTGAGCATCTCTCCTAAACTAATGAGCAGCAGCAGCAGCAACAACAACAACAACAAAGTGAGCTCCTGAAACAACAGAAAATAAAAATAACTCCAGGCAGAATTTCATTGGCCCTGAGTAGTCTAGTGCTCTCTCTAAGGCTAAATTGGTGATTTTCTTACCTGTACAGAGAGAATGTATGACCTTCCACACACAGGAAAAGTTTCTGTTTGGGATGGTTAGGCTGTAAGAGTCTCCTCCTTTGTTCTTAGGCTTGGTCTTTTCACGGTGATCAGATGACTGAACACCCTGTCATCATAGAGCCCTCATCCAGTGACTGATGGAAGCAGATGCAGAGATCCACGGCTTAGGCGCCAGGTTCTAGGAGTCCAATCAATGAAAGAGAGAGGAGGGATTCTATGAGCAAGGGACATTGAGACCATGATGGGAAAAAGCACAGAGACAACTAGCCAAACTAGTGGAAACACATGAACTGTGGACCAATAGCTGAGGAGCCCCCATGGTACTGGACTAGGCCCTCTGGATAGGTGAGACAGTTGTTTAGCTTGAACTGTTTAGGGGGCAGTGGACTTGGGACCCATCCCTGTTGCATGAGCCAGCTTTTTTGGAGCCCAGTGCCTAAAGTGGGACACTTTGCACAGCCTTGATGCAGGGAGGAGGGGCTTGGATCTGCCTCAACTGAATGTACCAGGTTCTGCTGACTCCCTATGGGAGAACTTGCCTTGAAGGAGGTGGGAGGGGGAGGTGTGTTGGGGGGAAGGCTGGGGGGCAGGAGGAGGGAGGACAGGGGAATCTGTGGTTGGTATGTAAAATGAATAGAAAATCTCTTAATAATGATGATGATGATGATAATAATAATAATAATAAAGAGTCTCCTCCATGCTGGCTGAAGAGGGCTGTGTGCCTGAGCATCCCAGCAGGCTGTTGCAGGTGTAAATGTGGGAGCCCCTCAGGTTGGAGCTCTAACAGATACTAAATGCTTGCATCAAACCACTTTAGACAAACTAGCAAGGTGATTTTTGTTGTTGTTTGTTCATTACTATGCAGATTATGCAAATGAGCACACACCTTCTGAAGAGCACCTCCACAATACTCATTTAAATGATCAAAGCTTTTATTCTGTGGGTGCCTGTAAGATCAGAGGGAGGCACACTTCTATTACAAGAACGGTGTAAAAGCAGTGCAATATTTTAAAGGAGCTGTTTAAATGAAGCCTATTATACAATGCAATAAAATATTGAGAAACAATTAAAATATATAATAATTAGAGAATATGGCTCTAATTTTTAGTAGATTATGGGGGAGTTTCTCTCTCTCTCTCTCTCTCTCTCTCTCTCTCTCTCTCTCTCTCTCT
>CABHPQ010165814.1:0-51363 GCA_902168405.1 Peromyscus aztecus | reverse complement strand
TCTCTCTCTCTCTCTCTCTCTCTCTCTCTCTCTCTCTCTCTCTCTCTCTTTTTCTGTATTACCCATTACCCAAATTTGCTGTAATTCAGAGGAGGACTCTGGGAAAAAAAACTAACCTAGTCTTTGATACAAATTTTGTCTTTAATTATATGATCAAGAAATCAGCACATAAGCATTCTCTATTTCTGAGTTGAAGCCAAATAACAAAATTTGACCAAATTAAGATGTCAAAGAGAACTGGTTCCAACCATTTATTAATCAATGCTTGCAGACAGCGACAGATTTAATCCTTTGATGAGGCTCACGGAGTTTGTGTTTCAAATGGATTTTGTACAAGTTCCATCAAAATATTATATCTTTTAGTAACAAGTTGCTGGCAAAGAAAGTGTTTAATTTCCTTAACTCGTAGACACCTCATTGTGTAAGACAGTCAGTGTGCATGATGTAATACGGGAAAATCACCGGAAGCGTTCCTCCCCAGATCCCCATGTTTCATTTACAGTCAATGGGTATTAAGCTATAATAGATTGTGTGCATTTTATTTTCTTCTCTTGGGAGATGTTTGCTACATGATGGTTTTGGTAATTGCAAGATAAGGGCTGGCTCCCCAGATGTCCCTGAAGGATGCAAGTCCTGCTGAGGATGGGGTTTTTAGCAGATCTTTAAAATCCAACATTGGCGGGATGGTCCTGTGGCCGAGAACTAGGCAGGAGTTTGAATTTTTCAGCGTGCGATTTTTAAAGTACACTCAGGCTTTTTTTTCCCTGCTCCTCCTCCTGTAGACTCCTTTCCACCTCATTAACCTTCCTTCAGTTTCCCATGCCATATTCTCTCTCTGTGTTTCTGCTATTCTTTTGCTCAACATCTACTCCATCCCCGCCTCAGCGCTCTTCTGTAAAGACTGCTTCATTTGGTTTCATTGTGAACAGTTCATTTCTCTGGTTTGCCAGACAGTTTTGGGCTGTGATAATGAAACTATTTAACTGTGCTGAATGAACCTCTCAAGCAGCTCTTGCGCACGGCGCACTTTAACATTTTTAGAAGAGAGAACTGACAGCTGATTGATGAGCAGTCAGGAAGCATATTGCAGAAATACGAATATTTATTGCTTGTTAGGTTATTGGTATAATCGGAATGTTTTGAACTAATAATGTTTATTTGGTTTTATATATGGCTAGAAAAATTATGTTTAAGTAAAGTGGACTAGTGGAAAATTCCAAATGCATACATTTAGTAAATCCCATTTAGTAGGTTTACATATCTGTAATTATTTTAAAACATATGCTTATTAGTTCTTTGAGAATTTTGTGTGCATATGAATAATTTTCATCCCTCCTCCTCAAGTTCTCCAAGTCCCCCCTCCTCTTCCCTATCCACCCAGCTTTGTGTCTTAAATATAAAAAAAATCCCATCACATCCAATTTGTGCTTCCTAAATATTCTTGGATGTGTGGCCTTCCCCAGAAGCATGGCTGACTTAACAGAGACTATGCTCTAGGAAACGGTTCCTCTCTCTCCAAGCAGCTATCACTTGCTAGTAACTCCTTGCCTAGGGATTGTACCCAGCTCCCATCTTCGTACTCAGACTGGGATTTATTCAGATTTACACACACCTTGTATGTGAAATCATAACTGTTGTGAGTTCATACATGTACAGCTCTGCTGTGTCCCCGAGACATTGTTTTCCTTGTAACCCTCATCCACCATGTTCGGGTCTTCTATTCTCTCCATCCCCTCCTTAACAATGGTCGCTGACACCTTGCACAGCCTTGATGCAGGGAGAGGGGCTTGGACCTGCCTCAACTGAATGTACCAGGCTCTGCTGACTCCCCATGGGAGGTCTTACCTTGTCTGAGGAGGGAATAGGGTAAGGGTTGAGGGGAGGAAGGCTGGGGGAGGGAGGCGGGAGGAGGGAAGAGAGGGGGGATCTGTGGTTGGCATGTAAAATGAATAAAAATTTTCTTAATAAATAAATGAATAAAAACAGAGAGAAAAAACAACAATGACTGAGCCTTGGGAGGAGAGGCATAGTGTAGATATGTTCTACCTAGGGTTGAACATATTCACACAAGTGTCTTCTCAGCACCTTGGCCAGTTGTGGGTCCCTGTAACCATTGTCATCTACTGCAGAAAGAAACCTCTCTGATGAGGACTGAGACGCACTAATCTATGGGTATAATGAAGAGTCATAAGGAGTTGGTTTAATACTATGCCCATTTAGCAGAATGGTAGTAGCCCGTTCTTCCCTAGGGCCTGTGACCCGTGTAACCATTGGTTGCTGGCTTGATCATGGGGCCATGTCTGAGCTTCAGATTGTGAGTTGGGATTTAAATCCAACAGAAGGTGGTTGGTTCCTCCCATGACGTCAGGCACATCTTGTCAGGCTGGTCATTGCTGTGACTCTTAAGAGGTAGGTAAGGTTGACGATTACTTTTCTGCTTGAGTCACAGAACATGGTGAAGTCAAGCAGGTACTGATCTGGAAGCTTCATACCGGTGGGTAGCCTCCACAGTTCTGGACGGTGCTGTGCATGCTCCTGGAGGAGAAAGATCTTCCGTCATGGTTTTTAAAATAGAAACTATACCTGTTTTTTCTTTCTAGCTCATATGCCCACACACATATGCAAATGGAATATATGTATAGTCATATGTTTACTCAATGTTATTTGTTTATCCTCCTTACATTCTGACTCAATTAGTTTTGAAAATTCTGAAATGAATATGAATAACAAGACCATACCACTTACATGTTATAAAAGTGGCAACCATGCTGAGATAAAGCATAAACATTGGTACAGGAGGGCTTTAACAAAATCTGTGACTTCTAGGTTATTGCACTTAAAAGTAAATCAGTTTTAAAAGTAAACATGATAAAAGAGTTAATTCTTTTACCAAGTGATTGGTAGGGTAGTGCTTGTTTTAGATCAACCTTCATAAGAAAATATGTTTCTCAGATAGAAACGCATCTTTGCTCTTGTAAACAAATTGCTGATGAAGAGTTTCCACAGATGTATCTGGGCATAAAACTAAAATATAATATTGGTTGATTTTTTTTTACTAAAATGCATCTTCTTATGAGTAATTTATGGTAAAATACACTTTTAATGTTCTACCAGTAAATAATGGAGATTGGTGCAAAAAAATTCTCATGGTTTTTTTATGTAAAATAATTAAAAGTCAGGATTGTGAAGCCAGGAATGTTATTAATGAGTTCTAAGGTTTACCACAGAGGAAACATCAATGAAACCACAGCTTGAGCACATTCAGAGAGAGCCAGCACTTCAGGGAAACCCAGGTGAAGATCACAGCAAAGGTGTATAACGGCCAAGGGCTGACATGAAGGAGCGTAGTTGCAGAGTGTTGAAGAGCATGCAGAGGGTCTGGGATGCCACACTCCGTAACTCACATGCCATGAAACTCAATGCATCACACAGCACTACAGGAGGTTGGCCTAATCTCAGAATCTCCACATGTGCCTCCCATGAGACCCAGACTTGGATCCATGATGTCCATTGTTCTTGGGTATTTACTCAAGAAACTGAAGGTGTATACATGCAAAGACTTGCACCCAAATGCTCATAGCAGCTTTATTTGCTGTAGTCTAAAATTGGGCTGGGACAATGTCCCCATCCCCAAATGTCCACTGAAGGAAGAGTGCTATGGAAACTCACCCAGTGAAAGACTAGGTATAAAAACAATTAAACTCTTCCAGCTACAGCCTAGAGGAACCTCAGAATGAATGATTGGACAGAGTGAAAGAAACAGAACAAAACATTATACTGCTTGGCTTCCTTTATATAAAATTCTAGAAAATGCATGTTTATCTATAGCGGCTAGGTGCTGTTTTGTGCTTTGCTTGGGACGGAGAAATGGGAAAACAGGATTTTGAAGTGGTAGAGGGCGCATTTATGGATCCATGATGTCCACTGTGGTGTAGAAACTTGTCCAACTTATGAACAAGTGTTCCTGAAAGCTGTTGCATGTTCTGCAGCTGCTAAAAATGCACATCAGAATTAAAAGTAGTCAAAAGCACACACAAGAGAACATGGGCTATCTATCCCACAATATAAAGTAATTGCTGTTTTAGAAGTTTTATAGCATGGTACCTCCTTTCCTATTTTCATTTCCAGAAGTCGGGCTCCCAAGCAAGTCCCTCTGAAAGTTCTGAACATGAAGAGCGGCTAGCACCCCCTAGAGGAGAAAGGGGCATCCCAAGAGAAGAGCATACCAGAATCAGGCGACTGTGGTTCCAGTTGTCCCCTTTAAGCTTTGGTTATGTTGATCTCCTGTCCAGGCTGCATGTCAGGACCAGCCACAGCCACCTATTCTATTGGCAGTTTTATCTTTGTCAAATGTCCCTTTATTATTGAAGGAGTATTCAAAGCAGTCCTTGCCTATGGCTTCAAGTTACATCTTAAAGGGCTGGTCCCCATCTGATGGGCAAGTGATAGAAGCTTTAAGAGGTGGGGTTCAAGGAAGGGAGTGAGATCACTGGGGACATGTCCTTGAAGAGGATGTCCGGACTGGCTCTTCACCCTTCTGTTTTCCAGCAGCCAGGGGGTAAAGGCTTTGTGCTCCTTTGCATTCCCCACTGTAGTGGGTAGCTGTTCCAGCTTTGACCTGGATGTACTACCCCATTGAGGCTTTGGTAACTGTCATGCCTCCAAGGCGGGGCTGAGACAGGAGCCCTTAAGACCTGAGATCCGGATGTGCCAGCTCTCTTGGTTCCTGGATCCTGGACACTGGAGGTAGATTGAGCAGAGTTCTCCATACAACACCGCTGGACTGCACTACACCTTTCCCGGACCCTGTAACCTATCCCTTCACTTGTAAGTTACCCCACAGAATAAACCTCCCTTTTAACTACATGGAGTTGCCTTAATACAACAACCAATACCCCACCATGAGTATTACCCCTCAACACAGGCAATAAAAACAGAACCAACTACCAGAGACCAGAAAAGCAGCAGTGTAAACACAAACACAACCCTTCTTTGTTTTAAGTCGATCTCTGGTGTTCCATTGCTTGGCAGAAAGCTGAATAACTCCATGAGTTGATTCTGGAACAATCTCAGTTCCTAACACATGAGCATCTATATGTACACGTTTGCCCCTAGACACTTCCATCTGTGTCCTGTTAGATCTGTAACAGACACTCATGTTGGAGTGGCCTGCATTGAAGCTATTCTCTGGAGGGTCAGATTACAACCTGCCTTTTGTTAGAGGTGGGAAACATACCAGAGAGACCCTCAACGTCTGTCCCTCAGCAACTCAGACACATGTTTCTGACACCTTGCTTTCTAAGAAGAGCTTGGTGTCCTGAAGCCTCAGAGCTGATGAGAAATTAGTCATTCTGGTCAACACTCTTAAGCTTTGATCTTTCCAGCAGCAATGTGAATTTTACATATTTTTTTCCACCGGCATACTTGGTTTTATCACAAAGGACTGAGACTTAGTCTTTGATAAATTCTCATTTGCAGAAATAAAGTAAAAGGGAGAAAATCATTTAGGACCTTATGAAAAAGCCAGATTTACCCCAGCTTCCCCCTGAGTGATTGTTTTGAAGTTTGGATCACACACACACACACACACACACACACACACACACACACTCATTCACATCTCCAAGCATGGAAAGAATTTGAATTAAATCAGGCACATGAAAGGATGGGACCAAGGAGAGCTCTCTGACAAGCCTGCTCTTTATTCTCTTGGGCTAATTGTGTCACTTGACACACTGGCATCCAGAATAGTGAGATTCTGACAGGCTAATTTCAGCTTGTGCTTCCAATGAAATGTACATAAGGCACCTGTTATGTTTAGTGACAGTCCGTGTCATTTTCTGTTTAAAAGCATTCCATTCGTGTGGATGCCTAGGAGTGCAGGAGCCAGTCCTTTGAGGGACTGGGAAAGATGTCTGGAGTCTACTGATAGTTTGCACAACATCAGGGCTGAGGCAAGGGAGGGAGGGCAAGCCTGGATCATCAGGCTGCTTGGGTGAACATGTAGGGCAGGGTTCAAGGAGACGTCATCATCACAACTGGATGTCTGAGGGTAAACATGAGCCCGGTGCCTGCCGGTGACTTCCCCATCTAAGATCTTAGAGTCTTAGCAGCAGCTGGTCAGATGGGGATTTCATTTGCTTATTGGTCCAGCTTGCTGCGGCTGTGGAGTAGAAAAGCTAACAGGGAAGTCTCTGTGGAGTTAGAGGACACACCACGTACTAGAACAGAACAGCAAAAACAAAATAGAACCCACGAAGGCCAAAGGACACGCACGGCCAGTAGGTGGCACCATCAGACCACACAGAAGCCTGCTTCCTGGCCATGCTGCTGTACTGGGGAGATTAGAGCCATATACAATTTCCTGTTGGCATCGAAGGTGAAGTCAAGGGTTGATATAAAGAGCATCATGAGTCTTTGAAAATGCCGCATGCCAGCAGCAACCCAGGCTCAGCCTTAAGAGAACTTCAGAAGCGAGGGCACCAAGGCGGATACTGAGTCATGCTCCCATCGGAATAGCAGCTGATGTCACTGGTGCAAATAGACCTGGAGATCTCTTCTGTTTATCTTGCTGTAAAGGGGTGACATTCACTGGGTGACTAGAGAGTTCATTTAATTACAAAAGACAGAGCCATAATCGAAAAGCAGGATGCGACTTCCTTGTCTAAAACGTGCGGGGGTATTTGGAACCGTGTATTTCCTAACCTGTGGTCTATGGCGTCTTTTAAAATGTTCTTGCGAAGGAAACAGGATTTGGAACAGCAAAGATTGCTCAGGTCAAGACAGTGTGTAATTACAGTGCCAGATGGAGACTATTTCTGCCAACCACGATTCTAATTTCGTCTTTCTCTTTATCCAGTACTAAATTGAGTCTACTTAATAGAGACACACACTGCCAAAGCCACCCACAGCCCACAGCCCATTCTGATTTCCCTCCCGTCTTGTGACATTTTAGACAAGCCCAGGGTTTAGATTGAACGAAGGCAGGCTGCAGCATCATAGGACTGACTGATCTACAAAGGATCAGGGAGACTTAAACAATGCGTACAGGGGGCTGGTGTCGTCCTCTGACCAGAGAAACCTCAGGGGAGGAACAATCTGATCATGCCCCTGTTGTGGGTTTAAGCTGCTATTTCCTTACACTGAGTCTCAACTATCCCAGCAGGAATTTTGCTTAGAAATCTACAGAGCCGATGTCTTCCCTGACTTGCAGGGTGTGATCCTTGGCTAGGACTTTCCTAAAGCCTCCTTTCCCCCAAATCACTGTGGTTTCAGGGTATCAGATAGGACCGGGGTCATTAGTGTGCTGCTGCTGCTGCTGCTGCTGCTGTGGGGTGGTGGGCTGGCCATGGAGATCTGAAATCCAGGATCGAGCTTTTCCACAGAGGTGTGTGGGTTTCTGTTTGTAGGGAATAGAAATTATGGAAGTAGGGCTGAACAGAAGGGAGGGATGAGGGATATGAGAAGGAGGAGAGGGGAGGGGAAAAGAAAAGGGAGGAGAGAGGAGAGGAGGGGAGAAGTGAGGAGAGGAGAGGAGAGATGGGACCATCTCCAAAGTCTGAGCAGTGATAAAGACATACAGCCCAAGCCTGGGAAGCGTAGTTCTGGAAGACCCCATTGCGCTCAGCTTATTTTCTTTCTTATCAGAGTGAGCTGCTATTACTGCCATCAGAATCCTATTTAGGCAATCACGGCAATTTTCCAAAAGGGATTTGGGATTGCTCAATTTCATAAACCCAAGAGCTGAATTCTCCCTGGTTACTCATCCGAGTCCTGAAGCCAACCCAAGCTCTTCCCACTTCTCTCCATTCACTCACCTCTTGAATGACAGGTCTCTTGGGACTCCGCTTTAACCAAGTCCAATGAGTGTTTCTCATATGCATATTGGATGTAGGGCCACCCACTGGGACATGGACCTTTTAGCAACCACACCCCTGAAAATAAGGGACTCCCCTTCAGCAGCCATGGAGCTCTTCAGCTGGAAGTGAGGCCTTGGGAGCCCTTCCCCCGTCCACGCTACAATGTTGACTGGTTTTATCTAGTACAGTTCCTGTGAAGACTACCACAGCTGTTAAGAGTTCATGAGTACCACAGACAAGTCACCTTTGGTAGATGGCCATCAACTCATAGCATCCTTCCCATCCTCTGGCTCTCAGGACCTAGTGCTCTCTCTTCTGAGATGTGACCTGAACCTGATGGGGAGGAAGTATGATATAGATGTTTAGAAGGCAGTTGGATACTGTATCCATTTAGCAAAGTGATAGTAGTAGGTTCTCCTCCAGGGCCTGAGTCTGTGACCTCTCTAGCCACAAGATCTCGGCCAGGTGTATAGTTCTTTAAATGATGGTTGTCCAGGACTATCGGCTTTGAGTTCTCCTGATGCCTTCCTTCAAGGCAGGAACTGCTGATACTGGTCATAGCCAGATGAGAAATAATTGGACATTTGGAACACAGCATGTGATTCTTTTCCTAATCTGCTATGATGATACTTCAGCTAGCTGTCCTCCTTCCCTCCAACCCTTCCCTTGAACAGAGGGTGTTGACTTCAGAGGCCAACCTCCCAGCTGGCTTCTCTATCTCCATCAAAGTTTCATCTTTTCAGGCTGGCCTGTCCATCAGGGATGTTCTGCCTTACTTCTTACTTCCTTCCCACATCCACATGTACAGTTAGATGATGATTTTAGAGAAGAAAGCTTTGACTCACTGTGACATGTGCTTGGGCATTATTTTTGTTTTATTATTGTTATTATTGATTGTTTATTATTTTGCAGTACCGGGGACTGAGTTTGGGGATGGGTGCTTGGTAGGCAACCGATCTAACACCAGGCTACAGTCTCAACCATCAACCATTGATTATAAACACTAAAACCGTGGCTTTTGTTCTGAGCACCTCCTGAGGATCTCAGAGCTTCTCCTCTGGTCATTGTCAGTAGTCACATGACTGTGTCTTGACATCTGTGCTCACCCCATCACTTGTGTTCTCCACAAATCTATGTGAACGGCTTCATGGAAACATGCATCTGTTACGCCATTTTAGCTTAGAATACCCCGGTGTGTTCCAGTCACTCTTGGAACTGTAAGGGTCCCTTCTCTGTTTAAGATGGGCTGGTCGAGCTGCAGCCTCCTTCCATGGCTCTCACACAAGGTCTGTTCCCTTGCAGCCATTCTGTCTCCTGTGAGTGTCCACACATATTGAGCTATTTGCACAGAGGTATTTGCGTTTGCTGTTCCTGCCCTGGGAATGCTTTCCCCCAGGTCTACTCCTGGCATCTACCTGCCAGCCCCACAGAACCGGGCTCTTCTCTTCCCAGCCCCACCTTCTCTAGTTGTGGTCTCCACTAAGACATGGTCCATGAATATGGGAGTGGTTCCTGTGGGATTCACATTTCCTTTATTCTCTTGACACAGTGTCTACTATATTAGAAACATCCAGTGGGACAGCTATTGAATGAATGGGTTCATAAGCCAAAAGCCAAATTGATTCGCCCTCTGATTGGAGCCCCTGAAGCCAGCTTTATGATGTTCTCTGAATATTTCAACTCTGTTCTTCTTGCTCTGCTCCGTGACTTCTTCAGTTGGATAATAACTTTCCCATCTACTCATCACCCCTTCCCTGTCTGTTTCCAACTTCCCTTTCTTGTGTACTAGTATATGAAGTATAATATATCAACATGTACTGTTAACCAAGAGATAACTTCTCAAGAAAGCGTGATTTCTCCTCTCAAATGGTTTTGCTTTGAGGATGAATCCTGTGTTTATCATCTTTCCAACATCCTGGAGCCCCTTAGTGCTGTGATGATGGGCTGATGGGTGTAAAAAAGATGGTTCTGAGAGAGGCCAGCACTATGCTTCATCCTTCATCGGGATGAAATGAGCCATGCTAGGCGAGGCTGAGTACCTGCGACTCTCCTAACACGTCCCATATTCCCAGAGCTCCTTGGACTGCTACAAAAAGAAGATGATGTCAGAAATGATATGCCATGTCCTTCTGCTCTGGGACAGATATGAGGTGCTGGGTACCAAAGAGTGTCATGTCCTCAATCTCCAACCTTGAGTGCTCCATCTTTAGAGTAGAAATTCACTCTCCATTCTATTTAATTTGACAAATGGAGGTAGGAGTTAATAATGTAGGGCAATCAATGAAGGGAAGCTGGTTAGGGAACCAGAATATTGCTAGACTGGGATCAGAAGGGGTCCTGGATGGAATGTCCAGGAGATTAGAGGATGATGGAGCTTGCCAGTGGCTGTGGGCAGTGACAGTGCCTTGGGTCCAGCTCATCATGACACTGCAGTCTTGTGCCTGTGGTCACAGTGGTGAGGACCTGGTGACACCCAGTTCAGTGCCATCCATGGCGAGAGGAAACAGTAACTGAAATGAGTCCAAAAACTCTGCAATGTGGCTTCCAGTCATCAAGGCAATGACAGAAGCCACCTGTCACTGCTCAGGTCCTCTGGGGGCTGTTTCCTTCTGATGAATACGAAGTTGAACAAGGCATCTGAGGCCATTGTGATGGACAGAGAAGGGGTAACATGGAGCAGAGACGCCCAAGAGAGTCTGACACTGAGTTGCCAGGTGAGAACCCACCACCATCAGCCACTGGGAAATGAACACTGATGGAATATCAGAGGCCAGTTAGGTTAAACCCAGCTAATGACGTTAAGTTGGGAGCCAGTGTTGAAGCCTGTCGGCCCAAGGACAAAGCAGGGGAGAGGGCAGCCTCTTGTCTTCGCTGCCTCTTGAAGGAAAAGGAAACAAAGGAGACAGACCAGGGCTCAGTCTGTTCTCTATGCTCTTCCCCAAACTGCTTTCCTTTGGGAAGAAATCCAGAACCTTTATTTCTATACTTTCTTGGTCACTGATGATGTCTCGTGCTCAGTTCTCGACCGGTGAACTAAACAGAGAATGTCTCCATGGAGAACTTTGTATCCTAGGGGTGGGAGGTACCAGTGACCAAAGGGCATAAAGTGACACAGGCTTGATTTATATAGATTAAAGCTTATGAGAAAAAAAATACAAACTGTGAGATCAGGGGTTTGGTTGTAGGAAATGAGAGAGAAGGCCTTGGCATTTATGTTTTGAATGAATCATCAAACATTGAAATGTGTGTGAGTGTGTTGTATCAGTTATATTATAAATTATTTTTCTTTTTTCAAGGGGTCACCTTTTTTTAGGGATAGACAGGAGGTAACACAATTTTACCTTGTTAAGCTACCCTAACACAGGCCCAGTTGATTCTTATGCAGAGATTTTCTATAGCCTAAATCTACTTAACAAGACTCACAGAGGAGTTGATAAGAGTGTGGGTCAGGTGGTGAAGGAACACTTTCAGCTGATGGTCAATGTGTTAAGTATATTGTTGGTTTTTGGTCCCCATGCCTCATAAGAATACTGGGGAAGTTCACCTGGTGGTTATAAATTTCAGTGAAGCTGGATGGACAGGAAGGGTACTTCTTGAATCTCAACCTCATTTATGTTACTTGCAGAGACATTTAATTTGATTCAAGTGCCATTTATGCTGACCTTAATTAGTTGAAGGGCTGTATCCAAATGATTGTTAAGCAGAGAGAGAGAGGGAGGCTGTGCACCATCGGTGAAAACAGAGTGCCAAGAACTCCCTGGAAAGTGAGGAAATGTGCAGGCTGTAGTTCAGAACAGGTGAGTAAAAGGAAGATCTAGTCAACCTCAGAGACCACAAGAAACAACCAGTGCTCACACACTGCCCAGATGAAATTCGCTTCCCTTTAGGAGCAGACCATAAAAGGGCAGGATGAAGCTTTGTTTGGTTTGAACTGGATGATTTGCCTGCATCTTTGAGCTGTTACAGTTGCCAGAGTTATTGGCACACTGATTCCAATAGGAACATTTATTTTGATGGGATGAGTCTGATTCTACAGATAGCATGTCACTTTAATAATACAACATAATACTCAGTAACTTCTTTGGAACAGAAGAAGAATTTAGATTGGAAGATAAATGGGTCTACATGGTGTCTTAGTCTCTTGAGGTTCTGGGAACAGCAGAAATTTGTTCTCAGAGCTCTGGAGGGCAGAAGTCTAAGCACACATTGAGTGTTGTGTGCAGCCTGTTTCTAGGTTCATAGATAGAACCTTCCTGCTGTGGAGAGAGGGGCAGTGAGAGGGATATGATGTCTCTGGGCTCTCTTGACTCAGCTGACTCTCCAGTCCCATCATAAATGCTCTGTTCTCATGATCTAGTCACATCCATGGCAGTCTCTTCCTCCTGTGGTTATCACCCGAGGGGTTAGCATTTCAGTGTATGAATTTGGGGGCCTCACACATCAAGACCATTGCACATGGTGAAGCTTTTAGCAGCAAAACCAGTGAATAAAGAGGAGAGAAATTACTCCAGTCACGATAAGGCTCCAGGCCCTGTGCCCAGTGCTTTGGTTTTCTAGACCAAAGCAAAGCAGATTGCTTTTCCTGGTGAGAAAGGACTTCATCTGAAGATACAGATAGAAGGAAAAGAGTTAATCTCTCTGAGCAGAAAGGAATCCTTCATGAATTCTTGCCTTGAGCTGAACATAAGTTCGTCTTTCTCCTAAACTGATATATTAGTCCTTCTAAGCTAAGGCTGTAGTCTCTTGTCTTTGGATAAAGATATCATTGGATGTTCTGGGCTCCAGATTGTGAGCTGCAGCCCTTGGGACTCCTCAGCCTCCATAAGCTTGCCATATAACTCATTATAACACCCCCCCCCCCGTCTGTCCCTCACTTCCTCCCCCAATGCACACACATAAACATAAATCATATTGTACACATAAATATACATTACCATTGTTTATATTTCTCTGGGGAAACTTGAATAATGCAATACTTTTATTATTTCATCTTGTCCTGACTATCTAACTTAGACTATATACCAAAATTTAAATTTTAGCTTACTATTACATACAGAATTTTATGGGCAAATATTTGCATAAGTAGGATGTTATAATAAGAACTCAGTCATATTCTCCGTCAGTGGTGTCATAGAAAACAAGAAAAGATATTCAGTGGGTTGGAGGTAACAGTATGGTCTCAAGATTGGGAGAGATGGGTGAAGAGAAAATCAAGAAGCACAGAAAGGGTAATTGAAAATGCGAGGGGTGAGTCCTGTGTAGTTACTACATGGGACTGGTTGTGAGTTGAGGGTACTGCACACTCTGGGCTGGTGTGCACAGCTGGAGAAGCATAACATTTGAAAGACGTCTTGGCCCCTCACATTCAGCTGTGAGGTTCGTTCTAAGCCAGTGGCCCTTTCAGAAGAGGCCTGGGCAGGGTGCTCTGCATGTCTGTACAACTGGAGTCACTATTCTGCGCCCATGCCTACTTTCTACTCATGTCCCCTTCATGTGGCACCATAAGTTCATGTCCCCAAGCCAGTGTGGCCCCAGTATGGCTCTCTGTGCACAATTCCCAGACTCCTGAATCACCAGTTCCTTCCTCTCTGCTAAGTTATTTCATTAGCACAGGAGTGTTCCCAAGGAAGGAAGTAACCTCTTTACCTCAAGTGCCCATCCAGGGAGTCCTCGTCCTAATCCAAGCAAGACATTTTAACAGCGCTGCCCATCTTCTCCATCTTTGTTCTCTAACAGTTTCATTTCTCAACACTCCAGTGACCTGGCTTTCTCAGGACCTGACCATGACCTCCCGATGGCAAGCCTGAGGTCTAGTCACTTGCTTGCTTTTGACTGTTTGGTGCTATGATGCAGTTGACAGCTCCTTTGTCTAGGGCTCTGGTTCTCAACTAGAAGAGTTTTGCCTCCCAGGGGCTTCCAGGTAATGTGACATTTCTTGTTGTTTCAATGGTGTGTGTGTGTGTGTGTGTGTGTATAAGTGTGTAAGCATATGCATGTGTATGCACATGCACCATCAATGGGCAAGAGCTAGGGAGCCTGCCGAACAAAGGGTTTCTGGGCCATGATGTCAGATCCAAGAATCCATCTGCTGACTGCCTAACAACTTTGCTGGGTGCTCTCTCATCTGAAGGATGACTTGTCTTTCAGGTGACCTCTAAATATTTGTTTTTTTCTAAGAATTGCTTCCTCATTCCGTATCTTCATTCTTCCCACGTATGACGAAGGGGTGCTCATCTTTTTAAATATCATGATTATGCTGATTACTCCAGTTCTGATTTCCCAATGGCCTCACGTGTCTGATTGCTTCTGTGACATCATCCTTTGAGTGAGTGACAGACCACACAAACGATATATGCAACATGGCACTTTAGCTGCTCTTCCAATCCCACTGTACTCTGACTCCCTGTAAACAGTCCCAAGACTTCCTCAGCATTCAGGGTTCTGGCTGGCAGGCTTGGCTCCTCTCCTTCCACAGCCTCCTACCACGAATGCTGGGAGATTCCTGTGTGCTTGTTTATCAAACAGGCTTGAGTCCTGAATGACCAAGCGGATTAGTCAGGTCTCCTGTTGCTGTGACAAACCACCAACTAAATCAAGGAAGGGAGAGTATATTTGGCACACCATCTGAGTCCACAGTCCATCATGGTGGAAAGGCAAGCAGGGCAGGAGGCAGTCAGCCACACGCTGTCTGCTCATGGCCAGGAAGTGCAGAGGGAAAAGTGTGGATACTCAGCTTGCCTTCCTGTTTTTCATTCAGTCCAGGAGGCCAACCCGCAGTATGGTGCTCCCCACAGTGAGAATGTGAAACTCCCTCACAGATATGCCCAGAGACTTATTTCTACGGGAATTCTAAGTCCCATCAGATGGACAGCCAAGGTCAGTCATCACACTGGGCCACTGTCTGTATCTCCCATCACTGCACTTTCTGTGCTTCCTGTCTGTCAGCCCCTGTGGTACACAGGCAAGGGTGAATGTCTATCTATCACTACCGGGACACCCCACTCTCCCTGGTGAGTCTTAAGCCGCTTCTATGAAGATTAAAGTCTGTCTCTCTATTCATTGACCTGGGCTGGCCCAATGCCAGCCCCAACTAAAGGGTCCCCACAGGAACACTGTTGGGCCGGTTCGAAGTCTAGGCAGAAGGAATATTCTCCTAGAGTTTCTCAGATCTACAATGTAGACACAATTGCTGCCCTTGGGAGAGCAGAGAAGCCTTTTGGATGAGTGATGGGAAGTCATGAGTATAGCTGTCCGAGATTGAGATACCCCCAAAGACCCAGAGTCTGGCCATTCATGCTAGCTCAGGTGATAGCAGGCATGCTGCCCATCTGAACCTGCCCTGATTGCTGCCTCATGGAATTGATAGCCAAGGAAACAATGTTCCCCAGAGACCGCCCATGCACTGGGTTTGCTGTGGAGAGTAGCCGCTTTCTGTCTGTTCTTAACGGGTAAAGCCTGTGTCCTCCTCTGGATCTTTGTCCTGGTTCTCTCCATAGAATACCCTGTTCTGATATTTTTCATCTTAGCAGATTCTGAACCTCTATCATTAGATGCTATTCAAAATCACTCCCCTGGTTATCCTGCTCTTTCCAACATCATCTTTACGACACCGTGCTCCCTTTTCCTTCAGCTTCTTGGGTGGTATGTCGGGTGTACTCCTTCTGTTACTCTGCCCTGCCTGGCAGACTACTCCTTGAAATGGTCGTCTCCTGAACCTTCCCAGGCTACTTCCCAAGGTGGCTACTCTAGCCATGAAGGGCACTTGGCTGGCCACTGTCTGTATACTTATCTTTTCTCACTTGTCAATCAAAGACGGAATGCTCCTTCGATTTCCTTTTAGACTTTTTTTCTCTCCAAGTCAGGTACCTAATTTCAATGTCTTTTAAGGTTTTTCCGATAAATTCTAGCCACATTCCTCTTTACCTGACTTGAAGGGAATGCACCCTCTGTGTGGATCAGATGGGATAAATAGTACCCCTAAACACACACTATGGGGAGACCGGAGGGTATAGTCTTTCTTCCTGCTCAGAGTCTGAGAACAGCTCCCACAACTTCTCAGTGTGCTCAGAAACTGCCTTGCAGAGGCTTGTGTCTTTCCTTAGAACTCTGCACCTGTAAGGAGGCAGCCTGGGAAAGGCCAAATGTACATGTTGAACATCTCATTTCCTTCAAAGGGAACATAGATGTGATTGCTGTGTCAGCTAGTGTTAAAAGAGGCTAGGAATCTGTGGTGTGCTGGGACAGGCTTACACTGTCTATCCAGAGGACAAGACATGCTTGTTACCAGGCTTTAAGATGTCCCCAAATAAGGGCAGCTGGTGTCACCTGCATACAATGACATTCTATAAGATATCATAAGGGCAGCGAGTGTCACCTACACAGAATGACACTCTATTGTCCTTAGTATTTTATGGCAGAGGCCTATACTAGCTTTGTAACTGTTAGTGTATTCCAGGCAAAAGAAGGGGAAATATTTTGATTAGTAATATGGACAAAAAGACTATCAACTAGTAAACACGTGTTTTATTTTCTGTCTTTGATTTGATAAATAATTCTAATTATAAAGTTTTCTTCATTGTACATATGCTGGTGAGTAGAATAATAATTAACTTAAATACCCATATGTTAGTCACTTTAATGTTCTTATCCCAGTTAACACCTAATTATCATTATCATGTGATGGTTATTTTCTTTCAGTTTTGAAGGGGGCTGATCCCACCCTGATACATTTAAACTTCTGCCTGGTGTGAGCCATCAGAAACTGTAACTTGGGTCTGGAGAGATGTCTCAGCAGATAAAACCACTTGTTGCTCTTCCAGAGTACTGGGCTTGGATTCCCAGCACTTACTTGATGGCTCACAACCAGTTCTAGGGGAGTGGATACCCTCTTCTGGCCTCCATAGGTACTGCATGCACATGGTGCACATACATACATACATACATACATACATACATACATACAAACTCCCATACCTGTAGAATAAAATAAAACTACCCCCAACCTGTAATTCATGAGAACATTCAACCCTGCTCCCTGTATTCACAAATGTATTCCCTGAGTCCTTCAGGACAGCCCTAAGTCTTTCCACTGCATCTGCTTTCATGATGCTGGCCTCTGATATCCCCGCCGCATGAACACGTGCTCACAGCTGCATGAACACGTGCTCACTTGGATGGAGGCAGAAGCACCACAGGTAAGACTCCAGAGCATGCAGCCAGTGTCCCCTCTCTACAGGCCCAGAGGATGTAATGGTTGGCAAGTGTTCTTTAGTCTACGTGGAGATAAGAGGTTGGTTTCTTACACTGCAGTTCATCATTTCCCTTGGAATGTTTATCCAGTGCAGAGAGAACAAACCCAAGCATCCATTTCCTGCTTTAATAGCTTGACAGTTACAGGTGCCCAAATGACTTTTGTGTGTCCAGATAGCCTCATTGTCATTACTTTCACTGTCTACTGATGAGGCATTGCTGAGGTAACAGACTCGACTGAGACCTTAAAATACACAACAGCCACGAGGTGATGGGAGCTCGGATTGGAGATGGCTGGGTCTGACAGTGCGGGGTTCTATCTGCTCAATCAGACTGTGCCTTCTCTTCAGTGCGGGGTTCTATCTGCTCAATCAGACCGCGCTTTCTCTTGGTGACAGAATGCAAATACATCAGAGTCACAGGAGCAGCCTTTTATATCAGAACTAATGGGATGCTGAGTCTAAACCAAAAACAATCACAGCCACACCACGAGAGCGCCTACCACAGTGGCAGCTGGGCTGACATGCTGCCGCCCCTCCTTTTCCAGGCCTGTCTGTGTGTGCGCTGTCAGGGGGTCACGGTCGCTTCCAGCTGTGGCTCCCGGAGCCTTTCCATCAGGGTAAGTAGCTCGCGGTGAGGCCATCTGCCTCCATTTATCTCTGCATAGTGTCCAGTTTGGAAAAAAAATGAAATATCTGCCTGAGTCAAGTCTTTACGGAAGTGAAAGCCAAGCTGAAATCTCTATTAATTAATTTCCCCTGTGCCATTGTCTGATCTCCTTTAAGATGGTAAACATGACATGTACCCAAGTCCGCAGAAGACACAGCGATGCTGTCCTTCCGAAGGAGGTAGTGACAAATTCCTGTGGGGTCAGTTATTAATATTTCCTGTCATGTGGGACTGGAAAAAATAAACAGCCAACAGTGAGTCTCGGTGGCTGCTCCGTACCTCCAGATGGAGCCATTAGAGATCAGTCAAGTGACCGGAGTGAGCAGAGGACAGTGTCCCTGCCCCCCCACCCCCAAACACACACACACACACACACACACAATGCAGCATAAGGGTCTAGAAGGCGACTTCTTTGCAGTGAGGAGCCAAGAGTAAATGCTCAAAGTGAAATCATCAGGGATGATGGCATCAGGGATATTAGGTCCACAAAATATAATTAGCTGAACTGAAAACTGACCTGTAAACAAGGACAGATGCATCCTATCTCAGGCTGGGTTTTAACAGGCCTCTAAATGAACCTGCCTTTGCCCGGACTTAGCAGGCAGCTGAGACGTTTGCAGCTGCAGTGCCCTCTTCACCCAGCACCATTTTTATTGCAGATAGTAATTCGGACTCAATTTCTTTATATCTACTGCTCGAGACACATTAAAAAGTTTCTTACAGCCACCGCTGCCGACGCAGCAAAGCACTGGAAGAAAACCTCACCGTGGCAGGGGTCAAAGGCTGTGGAGAGAAGGAAATATCAGGTGGTGCTTTGTAGAGCGTCTCTGTCTTTTTCTGTTTCTGCTCTTTCTTTTTGCTGCTGACTGAGCTCCAAAGGAGACAGAATAAATACAGTGCTGGACAGTGTTTCAACTGCTGATGCCAGCTGTTGCTGGGGGCATGGAGTTATCGCTGCAGCCTAATGCATCAGCGTATCATACACACACTTCATGCGCCAGAGCGGATGAGCCATTCTCAAAAGACATCTGAGCCAGGCAGAAACTATTCTTAAATCTGCAGAGAGAGAGAGAGAGAGAGAGAGAGAGAGAGAGAGAGAGAGAGAGAGCGAGCGCGAGCGCGAGCGAGCTTCTAGTTCTCAGAGTGTGAAGCAGAGGCAGGGACAGATTGAGAACAATGGAGTCTTCTAGAAGGTTTCCAGGGGTGAGGACAGCCTCACTGAGCAGGAACTCCAATGCCAAGTGCCTTGGGAAGCGAGGGCAGTACCGTGTTTGCTGTTCTCAAGTCTCCCGTTCCTTAGGCAAACATGGCGATCTGAACACAGACATCTGTATCAATCACTTTGCTGTTACTGCGACAAAGTATCACAACCAGAAGCAACTTAGAGGAGGGAAGGGCTTATTTTTTAGTTTGAGGGGATACAGTACATAGTAGCAGGGAAGGCAAAGGGAGTATGAGGCTAGAGGGACCACCAGGGAGGAAAGCGATCAAATCATCCACACACAGGAGGCAGAAAGAAACTAGAAAGGGAAGCCACACTATGAAACCTCAAAGCCTGCTCCCAATGATGTACATCCTTTAGCGAGACTGTTGTCTTAAAGGTTCAGTAACGGTGATATCCAAACAGTGATACAAACCAGGGACCTAGTCTATAAAATACGTGAGTCTGTGGGGGACACTGCTTACTCACAGCACCACAGCAGCATATTATGCTCACAAGTGCTTGTCTCTCCATCCCTGTGTTTGGTAGTGTTTATACTATGTGACCAGAGACAGCCCTGAGAGACAGCAGTCGGTGCTGAGCATCTTCCCCTTCACTCTCCACCTAGTCTCTCTCTTCCCCTACCGATACGCATCATATCTATTTATGTTCCTTTACATTCTATTAGGTTAGAAGCGATGATTGGCACAATAAGCAGGGCTCTTATCTTGAACAGAATAAAAGTCTAGCCTGGAGCTAAATTTGAGTGATCCTGGCCTGGGAACATAGATTCAGGTCTTCCCAAATACAGTGTTCCAATGTGGAAGAAGTTTCATAGAGTTTTGATAGTGACAGAATGAAGGAAATTGTAAATCAAGGCATTTAAAAACACGTTGGTGGAAACTTTAAGTGGGTAGTTGCCACAGGCAGAGGAATATCATCTATGGACCTCAGAGCCATCTGATAGCATTCTTAGCCTTTGGATTGGTGCAAATATTCCAAGCTCTTGTTCGTAACACAGAGATGACTTAAGACATATAGATGGGAGTATGTGTATTCTATCAAAAACTGATACTGTTGAGTGTAAGAGATTTGAGCATCATGGATTTTGTTATTCGTTAGTGAGGAGTCTTGAAAACTATCCCTCACAGACAGTGCTGGGGGACACATGCTCGCTCCCCTGCCTTCCTCCTTACCCACTTGGCAGCTGTTATCTAGGAGTGGAAGACTGGTGAAGTCACGGTCTGTTTCTATGAGTTACATCAGTACAAATGACTGTCTTTAATCCCCAAAGCCCAAATGTGCATTGCTTTGAGATCTGAGACTATGAATACTGACCCAATGCCAACGTGACCTTAGCTGATATCCCAGATTTGAATGTGTGCCCAGGTCTGGGTCTGCAGCTGTTGCTCAGTGGTAGCGCTCTTGCCTGACCTGCACAAAGCTCTCATACCATCCTCAATACCACAAATAAAACAATGGCAGCAGCCATCACCAAACTCAGAAGAAGGTACCTCCTGTGTCAGACGATGCTCAGCTATGTGTAAGATGGGTGTGAAATGAGAATTTGGGTTTACACTCGGAGCCACACCTGTGATATCTTGTTATGTGTATGGAAATATCCACAGATGGAAAACCCTAAATCTGAAACATGAGTGAGTTCTCAGCCAGTCATCACTCCTGTTGCTGAGGATTCTTTTAGATGCTGTGCTGGATTCTTAGCTACTTGCTTATTTCTCCTTTGGCTCAGCCTTACACAGGGAGAGGTTCAGTATGAGTCATTTTGCAGTGAAGAAATCTGAGATTGTGTTCTGGTTTACTCTATGTTGCTGTGATAAGACACACTGGCCAATAACAATGTAGGGAGGGAAGAGTTTATTTCAGCTTATATTTCTTGGTCACAGTTCATCACAGAGGGAAATAAACAAGAAACTCAAGTAGAAACTGAAACACAAACTATGTAGGAATGTGCTTACTGGCTTTCTCTCCAGCTTGCTCCCTGCTTCATACTCAGCTAGCTTTCTTCTGTAGTTCAGACCCACCTACCTAGGGACTGTGCCACCTGCAGTAGGCTGGGCTCTCCCATACGGATGAAGACAATTTCTCGAAGACATCGCCATCAGTCAGTCTGATCTAGTCAACCTCCTAACTGAGACTCAGGTGACTCTAGGCTGTATTAAGTTGACAACTATAGCTAATTAGAACACATCATTCCCCGGGATTTTGTTGGATTTGTCTTGATGTAAGCTTATACTTTAGAATACCTAGGGGTCAGCAATGGGACCATATAACCTTGCTATATGCTAAAAATCATCATTAAACACTAAAGAGAGCTCTTAGTTTGGGAACCAGGCCACGTTAATTAGAGTTCAACTTCTGCTCCTTGATGAATTTGAACAAGGTAAACATCACGCAATCTTCCTTTCATGCTCTGCTTCCCAGACCCCCAGCTCTCCCCAACTTGCTCACCAGTCTGTGCCCTGCTGCACCTGAATATTCTGAACAACACAATCTGGGGACAACTGTGGAACCCAGACTTGACTCAAAGTGAGGAGTTTTGTGTCTAAGAACTCATGATTCCCAGACTTTCCAGCTGAGGGACAATGATTTCTACATTATCCTTTGTATGGTGCCAACTACCATTTTCTCAACACTATCTGTGAATGTATTTCTTTGTGTGTAGACCTAAACTGTATGATGACCTTGTACTGGAGGAGTCTGAACACAGCAGAAAGTGATGTCTTGTTCTTACAAACCTTTAAGTTCAAGGCTCCAGATAAAGCAGAGCTGAGAGACACAACCAGGTTCCTTGGTGCTGGGGGTGACATGCATCTTCTGGTTTTTAGCAGCTGGTTGATGCATCCAGGTTTCAGAGAACATGACTCCACTTGGTTCCCATCAGATCACTCATTACTCATCTCTGTGTGGTGCTCCACACAAGGGAACAAAAGCTGTCCATATTGAGGAGTCCAAGGCTTCACAGTGGCACTCTGATGATGTAGCCTGTCAGCAGGCTCCTCCTGGACACGAATAATGAACCTTCTGTCAGAGTGTCTTGCCAATCTTCAGCTTGCGAATTTGCATACATGGGAGTTTTTGATGTGATTCCTTGAAATGGCTCCACCAACATTCTGCACGGTGCTGTGATGACCTGTGAGCACATGATTGTAATGAAGTCCCCCTGAGTCTGGCCTTTCTCAGAGCCAATGAGGCAGAATTTGTGGATATGTCAGAATGGGGTAGAGAGCCCTGAAAGCGGGAAGGGGAAGGATTTACTGTTGTTTTGTCTTCATAAAAGGCCAAGAATGGGTTGGGGATTTAGCTCAGTGGTAGAGCACTTGCCTAGCAAGTACAAGGCCCTGAGTTTGGTCCTCAGTTCTGAAAAAAAAAAAGACAAAAAAAGGCCAAGAAATAGATACTTAATCCATGTGTTGTCAGTTATCAGGCCCATCTATAAGGCTATTAGAACCACACATATTTCAAAGAGAGAAACAGACCAGATACTACATGTAGTCAAATCCCCTTCTTGCAAAAAAGAAATATATTTTTTTAGCAGGATGAAGTTAGTGTCTCTGGATGATAAAGACAGCCAATATTAGACCCCCACACAGGGCTATTTATGCCTTGAAAAGAGTAACTGGATACATTTTTTCTTACCAACTTCTAGCTTGTAAAATATTATTTTTTCATTTCTTGGCTGTCACATCAGCAGCACGGAATGCCCTATGGCTTGATAATTTATGCATTAAATGCATTAGCTTCTTCCACTTCCTTTTCTGAGCAGCTTATCAAAAGTGATACTCACTCCAGTGACTTGGTAGGTTTCTGAAATGGAGCAAAGATTCGTGACATGAGTTTGTGAAATCTGGTTGACAAGGAGCCACAAGGGACTTCAAGACAAGGAGAGTCCTAAAATATGAAGGAGCACTCTATGGTTTATTAAACTCTGCTTTTCTGGAAAGATCCTCAGATGATCCAATTTTAAATAAAGAACATTAGGGTGAAAGAGCTGTAGGCTGGGACTGACCGGGTCACCTGCTTCTGTAGCAAACACCACAGTGACCACAGGATCAGAGCCTAGCAAGTTTGTTTTGGCCATTTTACACAAACTAATGTGTGCTGAGGTGTTAGCATGTTACATACCCTGATTTTTTTTTTAGACTGAATCTCATGCACCCCAGCATGACCTAACTTCTCTAAGTAGTTAAGGGTGGTCTTGAACTCATTCAGCCTCTTATCTCTTCTGAGTATTGGGACACCTGGCTATTTATAGGTAGAGATTCTGGAGACACAATTAGTAGCTGCTGAACCTATTAGTCACCATCCCTGTGGCTGTGATAAAACACTCTGAGAGAAGCAAGTTAGAGAGTCAAGGGTTTATTTGGGCTTACGCATTCCAGAGGGAGAGTCCATAAGGACAGGGAAGCATGGCTTGGCAGCAGGAGGCAGGAGCAGGTGGCTGGCTGATCACAACTTTGACCAGCACATGGGAAGTAGAGAGAGTGAGTCAGAAGTGGAGTGAGGCTATCCATCTTCAAAGCCTGCCCTTGGTGTACTTCCTCCAGTGAGGTTCCACTTCCTAAAGGTCCCATAACCTCCCCAAACAGCACCACCAACGAAAGACCAAACGTTCAGTTATGTGAGCCTTTAGGAGACATTTCTTGTCAAACCATAGCACTATAGAAAACAGAGGGTCCCACAAAGGGGCCCAGGTCTATTTCAACTGGTTTGAGCGAAGTAGATCACACTACCCTCCTCCCGGCCACATCTCAAGTGTGTGCACTTATGGAAGAAGAAATGGATGCTGGAGTTGGGGAAGAGTTTGAATAAAGCTGGGCCATCTCCAGACAGAGTTAGCTCTTGAGTACAGATTGGTGGAAAGGGGACCTTGTCCTTTCAGCAGAGTACATATTGGTACTGGGTCAGAGATAGGGTAGGACATAGAACAGTTCCCTCTCCAGGTGGCAGGTGGAGTGATAACTCCTATTTCTCATTTCTAAGGGACAGTTGTCTCCTTTTCTAGAGCTAACCCGCCTGGTCATTCAATCAGATCATTCCTATGTACTGTGGTTGTGAATGTTACAGACAGGGCAGAAGAGTTGAGCAGGGGTGTCTTCACACCACACATTTACCCACGGACACATCTTTGCATTCCACACGTGGATCTTGAGTACCTGATGTGTGGAAGTGCCTCTCTGAGTGTCATGGGGTATCAAGATGATAAGACACCAGTGGGCCTTACATCCTAGGAAAGGGCAATACCCTAGTTGTTGTTAATGTGATCTGAAAAAGAAAACTCCAATTCTCACTCAGTCTCTTAGTCACTGTCTCTCTGTCTCTCTCTCTTTCTCTCCCCTGTCTCTCTCTGCACACGCATAGACATACTTTTTCTGTAATATATGTATATATATTATGAGTGTTGGTGTCTAGCATAGTCATAAAATGGCAAAACTCTTAAAATTTACACTCATTAAATCAGCTCCAGAAAAGCACCATATTTCCCTTGTCTTTTTGATGCCTATACAGAAGCATTTAACTCACAAGAAGATGAAAAAAATTGAAGATATTGTTAGAAAAGCTAGCAAATTAATCTGTTTTTTTTTTTCTGTGACAGAATGAAAATTCTAGCTACCCAGGAAGTGAAGGTTTGCATGGTCTGTGCTCAATGACGCACCTTATAATCAGGCACGAGGAGGAGCAGGAAGTGTGGGAGAGAAGCAGCCACACATCCTGAAAAGAAGGACCCAACAGTGATCCATCCCATCAGGCCATGCTAGCTGCCTTCCAGGCTGCTTCAGCTCAGCCCATGCCACATGGATGGTTTTGAGCATTCTAGTTCTAGATTCTACTTTATTTTATTGTATGCGTTTACATTTTTTTGTCACATCCTTATACTTCTCTGTGTCCCCACATACACAAATATGTGCCACAGAGTGCATATGGAAGTCATAGGACAACATGCAGGAGTTGGCTATTTCATTCCACCGTGTGGCTCCTAGGGATCAAACTCAGATTGTTGGCTTGGCAGCAAATGCCTTTATCCACTGTGCCATTGCACCCACCATCGCTTCATTCCTAAGAGGGAGAATGAGAGTTGTTGTTTTTTAAGAATGAAGGCTTAGTTATGTGTCAGTTCATCACAATCCTGAGATTTCTCTCTCTTTCTATCTTTCTTTTTCTTTCTTTCTTTCCTTTTTAGTTTTCATAGAGGAGGATATCATATAGCAGAACTAATGGTAACATGGTAAGCTGAAAACCACAGGGGTGTTCAACTAGCCTTGTCTCCACGGGAGGAATGACCTAAAATGAGCTTCTTAGTTTTCATTCACTTTCAACCAAAATTCACATCATGACTGTGATGATTAATCTCAGCGGTCAGCTTGATGAGATGTAGACTCATTTGGGAGACAGATTTCTGGACATGCCTACCAGAGATTATCCTG
The DNA here is from genome assembly GCA_902168405.1 of Peromyscus aztecus. Lineage (NCBI taxonomy): Eukaryota > Metazoa > Chordata > Mammalia > Rodentia > Cricetidae > Peromyscus > Peromyscus aztecus. Next base: position 25,942 of record CABHPQ010165814.1, on the reverse strand, counting down.
ACTGGGTTACTGGAGGTGGGAAGACCTAACTATTGTGGGTGACACTGTTCCCTGGGCTGAGATTTTGGACTGTATGAAAAGAGGAAAGTGGGAACTCGTCACATGCATTCATCATTCTCAGGTTCTTGATTGTGGACGCACATGACCAGTGCCTCAAGCTCTGGCCACTGGGACTTCCCCACCGCATGCACTGTGCCTTGAACTGTGACCCCAAATGAACCCTTTTTCTATAAGTAGCATTTGTTAGAGTATTTTATCACAGCGACAGGAATATAAACAGAGACAATGAGTTTAAGAAATAGCGTCACTTAGGAATTTACTTAAATGGTGGGATTTTATATTCTTATTTTGTTCTATTATGCTTAATTAAAATCTGTTCAATTTTTTTTTAAAAAAAAACAAGATAACATGGAAGCATAGACATTATAAAAAAGAGTTTATTCTAGCAACTCTATATATTTGGTGAGGTAGTCATAGTCACCCAGAGAATATCAAAATTGAATGTCTCTTTTTTGTTTGTTTTAAAACAATTTAAATAGCATATATTAATTGTACAAAATAATAGGCTCATTGATAATGAACCATAATAATGAACCACAATATTATGGTGTTTTCCATAAGAATTTTAATATCTACATGCCTCAGATTCCAGAACTCTTGGAGTTGTGCAGCAGACAGTTAGAGAAAGGGAGAAGTGGGTAAGGCCGACCATGGCATACATCCCATGGACTTGGGTGAGATGATGTGATTCTACAGTGCAGGTGCCTGGTGTGCAAGGTGACTGTTGGTACAAACAAAACGACTCAAACCTCCCAGCTGAAGATGTGAACACATAGCATCTCGTACCACTTTCTAAGGATCACAGTCCCTTCAATGGCACAGCTGTGTGCTTTGGGCTTTATTTCTTGTCAACAGTCTGAAAACATGATGGACAGGAGATCAACTTTCAAGCAACTGCTCAGAGGAGGCTCAGTGCCTTGCCACACAGGCCTTGCCTTTTCGTGGGGCTGCTTCTAAGGGGGAGGTGTCCCCCAAGCCACAGGTCCTAACAAAAGTATATAGTATATGTGTAGAGATGGAGGGAGAAAGGAGGAATGAATGGAGGGAGGGAGGGAGGAGGAATCGGGGGGAGGGAGAGATGGAAAGAAAGCATCAGCCTGTGGAATTCCAGTGTGCCGTGCTGTCGTGTGGTACCACACTAGATGGAAAGAGTGCCACTGAGCTCATCTTATAACAAGTCTGGACAGAGTCAATTTTAGGGTCCTTCCAATCCTTTACTTGATAATTGTATTTATCTGGAACCCAGTATCCTTTCTCTTTTGACTTCACTGAATAAGGAGGAGTCTACTCAGTTCTTTTTTTTTAAATAAAGACCACATGCCAAAGTTACTTTATCATACTCACAGTGGCAGAACATGTTTCTGTCAGCTTCAGTCTCACCGGGCACAGTCTAGATATCCTAACAGAGAAGAATGTGTCTGGAGCTGGTAACGTACATTTTCCTCCTAGCTAAGGCCAGGACCAATTACTTAACACATAGAAGATCCCAGAGCCCTGGTGGCATCGAGAGTAACACTCTTCCTAAATTGTTCAAGTCACCAAGACCTCTGGGAACAGAGGGTAGAACACTCAAAGTGGAGGGAGCTATGCAGGCGTGCATAGACGTGATCTTGGTTAAAGCTATTGTGAGTGTTCACATGTAAGTCCACAGCACATGGGTCCTGGTCTTTCTCCTTGGCAAACAAACCTTGGCATATGTAATGAGTCAGGCTGAAAATCCAAGTGATTACACTCACCGTCCTTCTCAAAGCACCTTTCCGTCATTTAGGCTCTGGCTGGGATCCCCACACAGCAGGCTTCTGCCTTCTGCTGTGCCAACCCAGGGAAATTGCATCTAGTGGAATGGAGGCCCATTGTAGGATGAGATTAGTGATTATGTGAGATTATGTCCCATCCTCAGGCTGTAAGAGGCTTATGCGGTGGTGGAGATCTGTGTAAATGTTATTAACTTCAGCTAATTAGGACCCTCTAAACCTGAGAAATCTGGATTCCAGAAGCAGACATGAGAACACTTGGACCAGTTTGCTGAATTAGAAAGTAGATGACATTTGCCTGTGCCCGGGGCTTGTGTAAATCCTTAGGCAGCAGCAGTCTGAGCCAAGGATATGGTATCTGTTATGAGTGGCTTCCTGTATAAGCTCTGGGTTTTCCCCTCTGCTGCTACCAGGACTCACTTTATGGCTGCATTGTAAAAGTGAGTCCACTTGGCCCAGACATTCAAAGATGGGAGAATATCCTCCACCTGGGAACACCAAGTAAAAGAAAGCCATTACTGAACATGAGACCAATCAGTGAACATGATGTAATCTGCTTTCTGGATGAAGGATGGGCATTGTCATGTCAGACATGCCCAAGTGGTCCTTCTCCTGACTGAAGGGAGATGCCCTAGAAATCATAAATCACACCATCTTACTCATATTTGTTGTTTTGTATTATTATATATTTCATTTAACTTCATTATTCCACCCCACACGCATATGCATGCGCGCGCGCGCGCGCGCGCATACACACACACACACACACACACACACACACACACACACACACACACACAGTGTACTTTGATTATATCTGGTCCCCGTTGCCCTCTCCCATCCCTCCACCTCTGAAACCCTTATTCTTCCCTCACACCACATCCTACAGTTATGTCTTTTTTTTCCTTGTGACCCACTGAGTTTGATTAGGGCTGCTTGCATAAGCATGGGGTGGAGCTATACATTGGAACAAGGGCGACTTACCTGAAATGACTTCTGCAGCGACCGTTCACTGCCTCAGGGAAGGGTGGAGCCCCATAAGCCCTTCCAGTACACATGATGGAATGCTGATGAGCTAAGTCTTGTACAGATAACCACTGTTTGCTGAGTTCATGCATGCAGCAGTCCTGTCAGACCCAGACACCGTGTTTCACAGCATTCTTCCTCATCCTCTGGCTCTTGTATTCTTTCCTTTTCCTCTTCTGCAATGCTCTCTGAGTTTTGGAGATGATGTCATAAATGTCTGTCTAGAGGTTAATGGATGAACACTCAGCCATCTCTCGTTCTCAGCACTTTGAATCATTATGAGTCTCTCTATTTACTGCTGCTTACTGCAAAAAAGAATCTCCTGTGAATTTATACAAACTTGAAGGTTGATGGACAGTTGCAGATTCCCCTCTAGAGTCTACAATCTCCCCAGCTATGGGCATGTAAGGCATGATTTTACATTGTAAGGCATGATTTCCCTCCAATGGAACAGGCTTCAAATCTGATCAGAAAGTTGTTGGTTATCCCCATAACCGCCATACCACTGTTGCACTGATGGGTACCTCTTGCCTGGAAGATTGGAAGGTAGCAGAGGGTCCACCTCTGGTTAAGATTGTCGATGACTTTTCTTCCTCAGATGACTGCATATAACTTTTTATTTTATGAAAGGTAGCTAGCAGGAGGGAAGTTTCCAGTTCATTTCCATTTTTGTTTCTGCATGTCTTGCAACTGAAGTGTGTGATGGCTTCTGCTATAGGGACTTGTCACTACTTCTGTGGGCAACCTAGAGCAATAACAGCCTATATTGTATTTTGAGACTTAGAGGCCTCCGTGACTCACAGCTCACGTACTGAGCACCTGGCACCAGGATTTTCACTTATTAACTTAGGGCTTCTGGAAACAGAATTACATGCTAATTGAATTGGAGGGGTTCAGTGTGATATTTTAACACATGCACACAAGGTATAGCTAATCAAATTAGAGTTATTAGCATCTCCTCTCCTTATCTTTATGTTCAGAACCCTTGAGTTCTTCCCTCTGTGTCTTCATAGAATATACAGTTCCTTGTTGCAAACAGTAGTCATCCTACTGAGCTGCAGAGCACCAGATGAATTTCTTCTATTTAATTGTGCTTTGTTACTTATATTCATATTCTCCTTCTCTCTTCCATCCTTCTCAAACCCTAGTGATTATTTTTTCTATCTTCTTCTTTGCGATGAACATTTTTTGCTGTTAAATTTGAGAAAGAACTAACAGTATCTGTTTGTTCTTACCTCGCTTAACAGAATGTCTTTCATGTCCATGTACCTTTCTGTGAGTGACACATGTTCATTCCTTGTTTTGAGTGAAAACATCCCATAACATAGCATATACGTACATGCCACTTGACTCTCCCCTTCATCTATTCAGAGGCACCTTGGTGACTCCACACCTCAGCAACCATGGACAATGTCCCAATAAACACGGAAGGGCAGGTGTTCCTTTGGTATGCTGTTTGTTTCCTTTGGGTAAATACACAGAAGGGACATCATTAGATCAAATGGTAGAACCATTTTTGGTGTTTTGAGGAACTCTGTACTGCTCTAGTGGCTGTACAAATCTACATCCAGACCAACAGTGTAGTGTTCCCTTTCATTTACAACCTTGACACTGTTAAGTAAATATTATATTGTTTGATCGACATACACTGAAACACACCTGCATTTCTGGGGTAAACCTGGGATGATCATGCACTTTCTCTGCCGTTGGATTCAGTTGCTACTGCCTTGAGAATCTCTGGTTCTATGTTCAACTTGGTGATGGGTCGCAGTAGTTTTCTTTCTTGGTTTTGTCTTTGCCTGGTTTTCTTGTTAGATTAATGCTGAGCTAATAAAATGACTTTGGGATGCCCCTCCTATTTTTGAGACTATTGCTTCAACCCCCATTACTTGACAGAGGTCTGTAAAGGGGGTTTCTGTATCCTCAGGGTTCAGCTGCCAGTATCCAGAAATTCACTTTCTCCCAGACTTCACAACTGGAAGCATGTGGTTGGCTATGGCAGCCTCTAATGACCCTTTGCGTTTCTGTGGTATTACTTGTAATATGTCACCTCCTCAGCTCAGACGTGATCTGGCTCTTCTTTTTTTCCACTTCTCTATAAAAGTCTTGAATTTTATGTTTTAAAAGCCAGCTCTTTGTTTCATTGACTTTTGCTACATCTTTAGTGTTTCCATTTTTTTCCCCTAATCTTTTTGTTGTTGGCAGTTTGGTTTGTTCTGAATCATTGCTAGGAATCGTTAGGTTTGTCCCTTGAATCTATTTTTTTCCTGATGTACTTACTGTTCTAAACTTCCCCCTAAGCTTCCTTTTTGCTATATCTCACAAGTCTTTGTCTCTTGTGTTTCCATTTCCTTTTATTTTGAGAGATTTTTCATTTCTCCTTTGGTTTCTTCAGGGCTCTGTGTTGTCCTGTTTCTGTGTATTTGACTGTTTTCAAATGTTCCCTTGGGTAGTGATTTCTAGTCTTATTTTAGTACCAGTCAGAAAAGATGCAGGAGATTGTTTCAGTGGTTTGGAGTTTGCTGGGCTTCTTTTGTGACCTAATATATTTTATATTCTAGAGAATGTCCCATGTGGGGATGTGAGGGATGTGTATTCTGTAGTTGCTGGATAAAATGTTCTGTGAATAACCCCTGGGTCCATCCATTCCACCATGTAGACTGATGCTGATGTTTCTCTGTGGATTTTTCTGTAAGGAAGATGTGTTCATTGATGAAAATGGGGTGCTGAGATATGTTAAAGTAGGGTTCTGGCATCCCTGGAAGTGGGGTTCTGGGGTTCCTGACTGCTGCTGTTTTGGTGCTTCTTTCTCCCCATAGATTGAATAGTATTATTTTATGAAATTAGACATTTGGTATAAAGAGTGGGTCCACTTATAATCACTATATGGTGTCGAAACAGTTGCTTGGCCATCATTTCTGTCTCCTCTTTCAGGCTCTCTTTATCTTCCACCATCTGCAGGCTCTTGACTCAAACACTGAAGTACTCTGTGTCCCAGGCTCTTGCATGCTTAAAGAAGGTATTCATCAATATGTCTTTCATAGTACATATGCAAACTGCCTGGGTAAGCAGGTGTTAGTGGTTGGTTAGTGGTAGGGACAAGGTCCCATGTCCTGCTATGGACTATATCACAATGACTCACACTTACCCTGGGGAACAACTCCTCTAGGTTTAAATGTCTCTGTCCCCACTATGGCCCAGATGCCTTGAATGCTGCTGGTTTATACTGTGGCTTCTCTATGGGAAGGATTGTGTTTTAACTGGTAAATGGACTGTAGTACTTTATATCTGATTCCAGTAAATTATTTCCCCAAGAGTCTTGCTCCTCTCTCAGCTGATGCAAGCCAGTAGAATGTGATTTACACACACACACACACACACACACACACACACACTCTCTCTCTCTCTCTCTCTCTCTCTCTCTCTCTCTCTCACACACACACACACACACACACACACACACATTGCTGGGCCATACTGATACCTACTTCATTGTGTCTTGCACCATTCTTAACTAATTTTCTTGAACATCTAGGATGGTAGGTAAGAAATGTACCTTTGAGGACACACTCTCCAAGACAGGATCCTGCCTTTCCTTACAGTGTCTACCTTGTATGCCAGTTTTTTTCTCCTGTGAAAAGGAGGTATCCATCAATCTGTCTTTCTGCCTGTCCATCTGTGTATCTATCCATCCTTCCATCCTTCTATCATCTATCTCTCGTCTATTTGTCAATCATTTTCTTTCTATCTATCTATCTATCTATCTATCTATCTATCTATCTATCTATCATCTATCCATCTCTCTATTCATCCATTAACTATCTTTGCATCTCTCATCTAACCATCTATACACATAACATTTATCTATCATCTATCTATTATTTATCTATGCATCTATCAATCATTTAACTGTCTATCAATCTATTTATCTATCTATCTATTTATCTATCTATCTACCATCTATCTTTGTATCTCTCATCTACCTATCTATCTATATATATATATCATTCATTTATCATTTATCTATCATCTATCTGTCTGTCAGTCTGTCTATTATCTATCATCTATGTATCTATGTATCTATTGATCCATCTATATCTATCCATCTATATCTATCTTCTATTATTTATCCATCTACTCATCCATTCACCAGTTATCTTTGTATCTCTCATCTACCAATCTATACATATATCATTTATTTTTCATTTATCTACCTATTCATCATCTATCTCTCTCTATATTTCTACCAGTCTATCATTTATCTATCATCTATCTATCTATCTATCTATCTACCTACCTATCTATTTATCTATCTATCATTTATCTATGCATCTATCAATCATTTATCTGTCCATTCCTCTATCCATCCATCCAATTGTCTATCATCTATCTATCTATCTATCTATCTATCTATCTATCTATCTATCATCTTTCTCTATCCATCCATCTGATTATTATCTCTCTGAAGTCTTCATTATCAATTATCTATCCATCCTAAGGATAGGTAAGTACAGTCAACTAAGTTCTTAGGACTGTGCCTGATGTACAGTAAGCATTGAATTAATAATGTTAACTTTTAAAATACATTAGTGGGAAAAATAAAATAGACTAGTGATTCCCTTACATTCTAGATGTTAATAATGCCCATTGTTTTCCTTCTCCATTTTTTTTTTTACTATTTATCCTGCTTAGTTGCTGCCATATTTATAAGGGTTTTAATTATTTTTCATAATCACCTGCATGTATGTCTGTGTACAGCATATGTGCCTGGTGCCTGCAGAGGCCAGAAGAGGGCATTGGATTCCCTGGAACTGGAGTTATGGATGGTTGGAACAACCATGTGGGTGTTGGGAAATAAACTTGGGTCCTCTGCAAGAGCAGCCAGGGCTCTTAACGGCTGAGCCATCTCCCCAGCCCCATTACTGGCATCTTTCCCCCTTGTGCATCTGTTTATTTTCCTTTTACTGAAAGACAAGAAGGAAGGTAGAAATGTTCTGAATGACCAGTTGGACTCCATCAACATGTCTATGTACTTAGTGAATTTCCAACAAGAATCCATTTCTTCTTCCTCAGAACTTGGCAAGTCTTTTTCTCAAGTTCACAACACAGAAACATCTGAGAATAAAGTTACTTCGTGAGTTAATCATAAGGTCCTTGTTACTTAAAACATTGCATTGATGCCCAGAGTCAGATAATGACAAGATCTCACAGGTGCCAGGGATGCACTCATATATGACATTAAAGAAGGTAGCAAAAAGTTATCAAATAATAATAATCATAATAATCATAATCATAATAGTAATAACAACACCTAGGTGCATCCACTTTCTGCTCCTGCATTCCAGTATCTCACTCTTCCAGGATGGGTTTATGGGCCATGAAGACCTGGAGACCAGGTAGAGGCATACTCCAGCAATGTAACTGAAGGCATGATTGCAGCACCAGTTAGAGCAGGTGAAAATTACTCATCAACATCTCACTACACGAGGTATCTGCTATAAGACCAAGAGTCTGCAGACAAAGGGTGAACTTTGACAGCACGTGTTCATTATTCATTTTGCCTCAACCTTATTGTGGCAAGAGGTTAGGGCCATCTCCCAAGACATTCCTAGAGCTGAGCAGAGAGCTGTCGAGTGTCAGCAGGTCTGAAGAGACATGAGGAAGTGGTGATATTTAAAACAATATGAACTGACAGAGTGGGCAGGCATGTGTATAAAGAACAGCGCTTCAGATCAGGGAAGAAGGGAAGCATATTCGGGAAATTATATTTTAGTATCATTAAACATTTGTTGGATTTTCTAAATGATAGTTTTCTCTTTTATTTTATATTATCTATTCCTTTTCTGGTGGTCTAGGGATCCTGAGCATGACCCTGCTCTAAGATGCGGGGGATGTCCAGATGTTGTACTGTGGGTACCGTTCTCCGTCAAATATTTGAGATTATGTTATTCAGCACAGTGTCAAGGTCAGATGCTGGAGAAATAGGAAAAATCAGGAGAAAATACTCTCACTTTAGTTTTAAGTTTTCTGAGGAATCCATGAAATTTGCTAGAGGATATCTTTTTACTTAATATTTTAGACACTTTCGTTGCTAAACCAAACCTTATTTTATTTAGTTATTTTTAAAATTCAGAGCCACCTTCAGGTGTCTGCTCAGTCATGGCTTTGATGCTGGCATTTCTCACTGTTTCATATGGAACACTTCATGAATTTGTGAGCCATTCCTCTGCCGGGGCCATGCTAATCTTTGTATTTATCCAGTATTATTGTGGGAGGTGCAGAAGTGGACTCTAGGGCTGTGTCCATAGGCACTCTTCAACACAACCTTTAGTGACACTAACTGTATTTATCATCTTCAAAAGCAGGCCACTTCTCAATCACCATTTATGTCTTTTGAGCTCTATGTCTAATCCAGCTTTGTGGTCCCTTGGAGACTGAGCCTCCGGTGTGTTGCTCACTGGAGAAGCGTCTCCTCTGTCAGCATCATAGATACATATGTTGACAGCACACGTATGTGCTGCAGTCTGCTGGCCTGGGCCCCAGAACACTGGGGTGGTTTCAATCAGCTTCATGGAGCTTTGGTTAGATGCTCTTATCCCCTGATTTACAGAAAAGGAAGAGAAGGCTGCAGAGCAGTTGTCAGAGAGAAGACCTCACTAAAACCTGGTTAGGTTTGTGTATGCGAAGGTTGGAAGGAACAGCCTAGGGCCATTCCTGGCTGCAACAATCAAAGAGCCATAGGGCTTTCATGTAATTCGTTAAGCCCTCTCTGAGTTACGGTTTTGCACTAATGATTAATTTTTAGCCAAATATAATTGCATATTTAATGGTCAAGGGATATTTGTAGGGAAACTGTTTCCTGTGGATAACAGCCAGTGGACACTGAAGGAGATATTTTTCCAGAACATATGCCCTGTCTTTTCTACCCTGTATGAATTAGAAAGCTCAGTCCGTGGTTGCTTTAAATAATAGGATCTAATCCTACTGCCAGACAGTCACATAATTACCAAGTCCCCATCCATTGCCCACTAATTTTCCATTTGTAATGTGTCTATTTTGGAATGAGAAGAGAATTCTAAAATAGGAAGAGGAATAGGGATGAAAAGAAAGCTCTAGCAGAGACTAAAGATGCTCTCATCTTATTGTGTCTTCGGTGTGCATCACCATCGCTGGTGGACTGGCAGACCTGTGATCTTGCAGGAGGATGCTGTTTTCCCAATGTAAAGAAGGGAATTGGATGTTAGTATCGCGTAACCTAAGAAGGGAAAAGTGAAGCTATTCAGTAGTAAAGGCTAATGGAGCAATGCTGACTCCTGGTTTTGCTCATTCATATTGCATGAATTTCACAGAGCAGATCAGGATTACTGAGGAACTGAGATCATTTGCTATCACAAATATAAGAGCATGCTAAAGTCACTTAGTGCCGCAGGTCGTTAAGACAGCCTGGTGCTCAGAGCCAGTGGGGTTGGAGGCAGTGTAGGGAGGAAGTGAGGGGACCCAGGCTGCTTGCACAATCCTTTTCTTGCCACTCTCTTTGCTCTCCTCACCGATCAAAGCAGCACTGGGTAAGTGGGCATCCTGTATTTGCAAATCCCAGCATCCTCACACATGTAGGGATGCTAAAGGAGGGTCACATGGACACTTTCCAGAGACAACTTAGGTTCAACCTGCTTGTTCCAGGTACCATGTTGGGTGCAGTCATGATTTTTTTTCCACATCAAGTAACCTTTATTCATTTCACAGCCAGGGAAACAAAGGCACAGCATTTAATCAAACTTAGGACCACGCAAGTAGCCAGTGGTAGGGTTGACTCAGAACTCATGCGGTGGTATGGTGTCTGACATTGCATAACATTGCCATCTGGGTTGTGGCTGGTATTCATAAATGCCAGACCAGTGAGTGGCTGATAGGTCACTATGGGAGTCACGTGTGCTATGGCTCATAGGCTTCACTTTATAAAGGTGAGAATTCTAGGAATATGAAATGCAGTGGAAAAGTGATGCTGTATAAAATTACCATGATATTTAGACAAGTTGAACTGTAATAAAATGTCAATTGTAATTTCCCAGGGAACCAAATTAACTCAGGGATGCAGTAAAAGCAACAAGGCAATTGAAGTGCCATACTGTGATACATCTAATTAATATAAAATACATAAGCAGAGAAATAAAAATCCACAATTATATAAAACAGATTGAAACACAAAGATTATGGTCATAAGTTTTATGTTACATTAGTAATTGCATTAAAAGTAAATGGATCAAATTGTCCTATGGACTTTGCTTTACCACTATTATTCAAATTTTTTTCTTTATTCTTGATAATTTACATGTCTGCAATAAACTATGAACATATTTCCTCCTTATTTTCCTCCCCTCTTACTCTCCCCATATATTCCTTAATATATGCCCCTCTTAATTTTCTGTCAATCAGTGGAAAAATAATTCTAGACAAAGTAATATATTTTCCCCTTTAGCATATGTGTATATAGCTTACTATAGTTACTGTTGTCTCTTTATACTGTTGCTGTTTGTATACCTCTTTAAATTTGACCAATTTAAAGAGTTGCGTGGGACAATACTATGTAATTGGGACACTTTCAAATGAAGTCTCGTATGCATTTCTACTTCCAAACTGTTCCAGTCTGCAGAGGGATGGGCGTGCAGCAAGTGACTCTTCGCTGAGTCTCCCTCTAACTTAGGCGATGCATGAGTTCTCTCAGGTCTCTCATGGATTTGAAGTTCTGCAAATCCACGTGGATCTCTGGGTTTCCAGGAGTAGGTTATAGCTTCATAAACCCTTCTCTCCCTTTCTCTGGAAAATGTGATGTTTAACAATATCTACTTATTGTTTTCATGCCTACACGTAAGATAGTCACAGGTGTAGAATAAAGCAGAGTCTGGGAAGTGAAGGGTTTTTAGGTGGGTAGTTATACATAGGAGGGCTCCAGAGAGCCTGAGTTATTCTCCTCTGTGAGGCTGGTTGGCTAGTCTTCAGATCTCTGTTGGTTTCTTGAGAGCTGGAATTTAGACCCCCCAGAACCTCCATAAAAGCTGGGCAGGCATGGTGAGTACCTGTCATCCCAGCGCTCAGAGCATGGGGACAACATAGGCACAGAGGCGGCAGGTTCTGAGGGAAGCTGAGTGAGGCTCACAAGCTAAAGCTGGCATGGGAGAGCAAAGGAGAAGTGTGATATCAGAGGGTGTTTAATGATATGTTAAGGCATTTGGGCCTTGAAACACATGCATGTAGGTAGTGGAGTCTAACTTCCTCCAAAACTCATAAAAAACTTTCTTAAAGATACTTTTATTCTTTGCTTGAAAAAGGCAAGAGCCACACGACAGTTTTTCCAGGCTGCCAGCTCTCGGCTGGTGTGGCGAGATAGGACCAGTCCAATTTCAATTTCACTATCTCTTCTCCAGACACATTAGAGCGTGACCAGCAATAAAAATGGAAAACACACCCCACGGGTTGATAAATGCCTCTTGAGAAACACCCGTCTTCCCAGGGGCAGCTGCATCGCCTAAGTTAGAGGGAGACTCAGCGAAGAGTCACTTGCTGCACGCCCATCCCTCTGCAGACTGGAACAGTTTGGAAGTAGAAATGCATACAAGACTTCATTTGAAAGTGTCCCAATTACATAGTATTGTCCCACGCAATCCCTCCACAGTGTAAGCATATGTGTCTCATTCACACACAACAATGGCAGGAGAACTGCTCAGAGACGTTCAGTCAAAAACGCTAGCACGGAGACACATGAACCACGAGGGTGACTGGTTTTATATCATGAGGCGTTTAGAGAGCAGAATCTATGAAGAGGTGTACAATTATGTCTGTACATTATAGTCATCTGCGCTGGACGCCGTAGTCACTGTTAGAAGTCCCAAAGACAAAGACATGTGGCGGTTCCCCAGACGGTAATTTTATGCTCGACCCTTTGAAAACGAATATGAAATATCTTATTTTCACACAATTAATATTCTCAGGAAGAACTCACTAAGTTGAGAGTCAGGAGAGACATCTTCTATTTGGTGCAACAAATCACACTTCTTCCGTACATATTTTTAGAGGAAAAAGAAAAAAAAGAGTAATTGAATTTTTGCCTATGGAAGAAATCAACTAAGTGGAAAAGAAGGTTGGGACTGAAGGAGTGTGCGAGCGCCCGGCAACACTCGAGTTCCATCTGCTTCCACGCATCGCTCTCAATATTTAATCAGCCTGCAGAACCACATACCTTTATTTATGGCTCTAGTAGACTGCGGGGTAGGATGGCGGCTTCCTGTGATCACTGACCTGTGTGCTAACCAGAAACCCTCTAAAATATTCACTTCGCAGTGCATAAAACATGAGAGGTCTAAAGCTCCCTTTCCATCGCTTAGCATCTGTACATGGTACTTCTAAACACTACATTTCTAAATAGGAACAAAATGAAAAATTAATATATTTTCCCATTTTTCTCTGGAAACATACTTTCCTTCCAGTCAGAAATTTTAGAGTAATATTGTGCGATACACCCTTCCACACTAACTGTGGATGACTTAGCCATGGTTGTCATGTCTGAGGAACTTTTACATTTTTACTGTTAATGGATAGCAATTTAAACGTCAGCAGGGTGCTAGAGGCTTCCATTTTGGACAGAGAAATTCATCACAACCCAGGTGTAGATGAAATCATAGTAAGTCTTCTTCGCCAGCTCTCCGAATTTCCTTCCTCGTGAGTTTTGAGTAGAGGCCTTTGTGGGGAAACCCCATGTAAGTTACAGAGTTGATTGCATGTGTACATTGTTGTATTTTTAATTTTTAGTGATACAAACTTACATATGTAATGGAGCACACATTCAGACACAATTCAGCCATCTCCATAAGTATTCGCCATTGTGAAATCACACCCAGTGAAAATGATGGAGGAAATCCCCACTGATCTGGAAGGAGTCCCCAATTCCCTTGTAGTATTGAGCTCCCTTGACCCCGAGCCATGGCAATCCACACTCCACTATCTGTCCCTAAGACTTGGTTTTGTCATTTTGTTTAGCTGTATTCTGTAATACTTCTTAGATGTATCCATGCTGTTGCTTGATACGATGGTTCCTTTTATTGTTGAATGACATTCCCTTATATGGATTGCTTTGTGTAAAATAGTTTATCTTGTGTGGATTGATGAGAAGCACTAGGCTGAATGACAAGTTCACATTTAGCTTGTGAGAAACTTCCAAATCACTCTCTGAGGCACGGTCCTATTAGCTGTCCCCACTAACAGTGCTTGGGGCTTTCGGTCACTCCTCCATGGTCTAGTATGATGATGGCTTGTTGCTTCAAACCTCTGTGGAGCACAGGAGTAGTGTTGGTCCTTGAAGCCCTAGCTTGTGCTTATTATAAGTACTGATTTCTTGTGATTTTTCAGTTTCCAGCTGAGTGTTGAGTGCTTTTTGTCTTCTCATTGTAAGTTGTAAGAGGTCTTTACATATTCTAAACCCAAGATTTTTATTGGATATGCATTTTAAAATATCTGCTTCCAGAATCAAGATTTCCCTTGAATTTTAAATGCTGTTTCAGAGTCCATTTGGACTCATTTATCCTTTCTGTTTTGTTTTGTTTTTTAACACACATGACTGCAGTTTCCCCTCCCTGCACCCCTCCCCCCTCCCCCATTCCCCTCTGCCCCGATCAATTCCTCCTCTGTTTCCCTTCCATTTTTCAGCTAATCACGTTTACACTCACACACAGGACCCCAGAAGGAAAGGGCAAGGCAGACAGCATTTTCTCTCTTTATTCTTTGTTACGTTTTCTAAAGTTTCTTCCATGAACAAATGCTCTTTTTAATGTGAACATTGTTGATATGATAGAAAATGTGCTTTTTTTTCTTCCTCCTCAAAGACAATAAGCAAGCCCAGCCACTATGGGGAGGTAGATGGTAGCTAATGAACATGCTGATCTCCAGCCACAGCTGTCCAAAAGAGCAAATACAGTGGGAAGGAAGCAAGTGGTGCCCAGAGCAGCAGGTATTCTGGAGAAGAGCCGGGTGGCCATCCAGGTGTTCCCCCACAAGTAGAGTCAAAAGGATGTTTTAAACTTTTACACTTGTGATGAAAAGAATGGGTGAACCCTCATCTGTGAAAATGGGGAGTCATAGCCGAAGAGACCCAAAGTCCAGCCTCCCTCAGCAGCTTCAGCACAGCGAATATGCACAGAAGGCAGCTGCAGAGCTGGCAGAAGTTGGGACTTAGAAGTTTGAGGTTGTATAGGTTTTTGGATAGGGAACAGCGTTTTCCTTTCTTAATTAGAAAATGTCAACAGAATACAGACCTCAATAAAAACCTTTTTTTTTTTAAAAAAATCTCTAAAAAAAAGTGTAGTAAATTTCTGGTGTTTTGGAGTAGACTATGTTCTTTCTTATTCTGACTCTTTCTCAGCGGGTCAGCCAGATTATTTCTATCCACCATCTTGTCCTGATGCCCCTCGCTGTCACCTTTCTGACAACACCAAATCGGAAAGCCTTGTCTCTCATGCGCTTCTCTTACTGTGTCCCCTCCTGCCCATTCCCAGTTTTCTCCTTTCTCTCCATGCCGAGCCTTCAGTCACTACTGAGCAAATGCAGATGGACTGAGTGGCTTTGGCAAGGCATTGGTAATAGTCAGGGACTTCTATCAGGAAGGGAGGGCCTGTGGTCACGGAAAAGGCAGTGGACTTGATGGGTTGACTTGATAGGCAGAACAAGAGTGGAGATCTGATGAGCATCATGTCCCTCGGGAGTCTGGAGGAACGCAAATGCTGGGGAGGTCTTCTGTACGCTGTGAATGTGCTGCTCTGATTGATGGATAGATAAAACTCTGATTGGCCAGTAGCCAAGCAGAAAGTATAGGCAGGACAAAGAGAGAGGAGAATTCTGGGAAGCAGAAGGCTGAGTCAGGAGATGCTGCCAGCTGCAGCCGCCATGAGAAGTAAGATGTAAAGTGCTGGTAAGCCACGAGCCACGTGGCAAGGTATAGATTTATAGAAATGGGTTAGTTTAAGATATAAGAATTAGGTAGCAAGAAGCCTGCCACGGCCATACAGTTTATAAGTAATATAAGTCTCTGTGTGTTTACTTGGGTCTGAGTGGCTGCAGACCTGGGTGGGACTGGAGATAACTCCAGCTACAAATGGCACCCAATGTGGGGCTCAAACCTATGACCCTAAGATTAAGAGTCTCATGCTCTACCAACTGAGCTAGCCAGTACATGCAAACATTTCATATTCACTGTAAATCAACTACACTGAAGGTTGTTAATGTTGAGAGGGAAACTCAAAGGTCCAACACCCCTGTTCACATCTCCCCCTCTTCCATTATTATCCCTGGTATGTATCTACCAATATTTTGGGCCCCACCCTGGTCCCCATTTTCTTTGCTTGTGATCCCAGCTAGGCAGGTGACACAGGGTGACATCAGAGAGATGTGAGGTGGTCCTGGTCTTGTGTGCAGACCCACATTGCCTGCATCATCTCATTAACCTCAGTTTATCAGCTGCACTTTCCCCTGATGGAATCTAAACTGTTTGCTTGCTGCCATCTCTCCCCTTTGTTTCTGATCAAACTTGATCTAAGTATTCTGTTCTGAAAATTCTATGTTATTTTATTATACAATAAAACGATTCTTACTTGGAATTCCTTCCCTGCCTTTTATGATCTTACTTTTGGTATTTCTTTGCTCACTAATGAAAACTCTCATTCAGAGACTTTACTTTCAAAACTCATTCAGAAAGATAAATATTTTCTGACAGAATTTATAGAGATCAGATCACACACAGAACAAGCCTGAAATACTGGGAGATTCTCAGTCTCTTAAGCATGATCTGTAATTTCACTTTCTCCTCCTTTTGATCGGCAACACTCCTTTCTCCATCCTATCAGAGTGTGGATAACTATTTACAAGTGCAGCCCTCCAGATCCTTCCCCAGTGCTCTTCCACGATGTCCTAACCCTTAGAGGAGGTCTACAGTGTTATCCTTTGCATTTACACCTTCCATGCTGCCAGATCCTTCCCCAATGGCCTTCCACAGTGCACTAACCCTAACAGGAGGTCTACAGTGTTATCTTTTGCACTTCTACCTTCCATGCTTGGCATGCACACATTTCCTCTGCCCTGTATTACAGGAGTTTGTAAAAATTCTCCTCCGTGGAAGGAATCTAATATTTACAAGGGTTTTCCCAAATCTCCTAATGCAGTTGATCACATGGCATGTCCTTATCAAATCTTTGATGAATAAGCTTAAGCTAGAATAAAGAAATCAAGCATCAAGACTGAAAAGAGAGCCATAAAACCAGGGCTAATAAAAACCACGTGAAATTCCAACCATGGCACTCGGTCCTGTGCCCAGGATAAATGGTCCAGAGAGGCTCATTTCCTGATGTAAATCTGCTTAGCAACAGCTCTTGTCTTGGTTCCTCCTCATTAGCGTCTATTAGCAGAAATACACTTTGTGCGCATAGCACTTCCCATTAAGCAGGAACCCAGCTGATGGCACAATGTGTTAATGCCTCTCACTGTGGAAGGATACCTTGAGGAAATTTCCCTAGAAGCAACTCACCAACTATAAGTGGTATAAGGACAGAATTTCATGTCTTCTTCTCACCTTAATTAAGTTGTGCTCACAGAAGTTCTCGAATGTTTGAAGGATCATTCCTAAGTATATCTTTCTCACACATGCACCTGTGGACACATACACACAGCACAGTCACACACAAGCATTCACATGGGTGCTCACACTGGCACACACATACACAAGGCCTACATGCAAGCACACATGCCTGCAGCATGCACAAACAAGTGTGCTCCCACGGGTACACACATACACATACACTGACACACAAGGCCTACATGCATGCACAGATGCCTGCAGCATGCACAAATGTGCACACACAGGGTTAGTGTTCTCTCCACAATGTGCCCAGCATCTAACACAGACAATACAGAGAAGACACACATAGCATTTTATACTCCACAGCCAACACTGCATTGCAATGCATAAAATATGTACCTGTTTAAAAAAATTGGAACACAAAATGCAGCGGTGTGTGTATGAAATCAGTGCATCATGTTGTAAGACACAAATACTTACTGTACTCAGCAGCCATTTCATCCTCAGCATTACAGCAGTGTCTGTTAATTTGATATTATTTAAGACATTAAAGGGATTTTATAAAACTTCAGCTTAAGTTTTTCTCTCAAAATTCCACTTGTATAATATGTGGTAGCTGGACTCTGATCCAGGGTTGAATTTTGTTGTTGGTCCTTTACCTTTAGTTAAGAAAGTGAAGAATTATCTTGACATGGGGCCCCTGAGCACATTGAGGTATGTAACCTAGGAGATAGGAGGAGACAGGAATGCTGGAAGTGCTGTACCTGAGAAGGAATCCAATTATTGCAGATCAGTTATACAATGTAATTAATTATGCATTTTCTCACAAAAAGGATACATTAAAACTAATTAAACTCTAAATGGTTTAGTTTGTAAGGCAAATGAACCCAATCTTTAAATGACAGATGGTTAAATCTATACATCCAAGTTGGTGGGAGGGGAGGGGTTGAGTGGGGTGCTTTGGTACGGCTGCATTTTATGGAGTTATCTAGGTGAAGGCACTGGTTGTTATCAGCAGATAAATTGGCCCAAGAATATTGATGTGAGTTCAGGTGTGAGGGTGAAGTCAGCACAGGTGGTGTGCTTGCACAGAATGGACTCAGTCTGACACACAAAAGGAAAGCTAGATCCCAGATCACACCTTAGTTTTTCTCGGTGTGCACCTTCTCTCGTGGTGATGAGTTTTTACAGATTTTATTCCTTTTCATCAGAAAATGACTTTTCTATAGCACCTCACTTTATGTTTTGCTCTATTTTTAATAAGTCCTTATTTTTATTATGGTCTAGGATTATGAGTTGTTACAGAAAACTGTTGTGTGTAGAGATAATATGGTGTCCTTCCCCGCAAGCTTCTAGGAAAATGCCGTGTGTAAACAGGACCATGGACAGCACATGACCTGGGCCTTTCCAAACTTTAGTTAGCATTGGGATTTTAATGATTTTTTTTCCCCTCCCATCCATGTTCCTTGCTCCCTGTTTTTTTTTTTCCTCCTTCAGAGTCTGCCTTCTAGTATATTTGGTACTGTGGCTTTGTGTGTGTGTGTGTGTGTGTGTGTGTGTGTGAAATTATTGGAGAAAGTAATACAAGAAGTACATAATCAATAGAGAGAGTTGATTGTGTTTTGACACATAATGAGTCAGAGTGTTCCCATCTTTCAAATCCTTTTATTTGTATCACTGTTTCTTTTGAACGTTTTATGATTCAATTATTGAAATTGATTTTCCTTCAGTACCTAGAACTTTAAATATTTTATGAAGGATTGATAAGTAATGGATTTCTTTGAGTTTTCCAATTTAATTCTGCTTTTAACCTTAGGTATTAAAGGTCATTCTGTATTTTATATATTCCTTGGTATGTTGTATATTTTGTGTTTTTTGTATATTATGTTTTGAAAAAAAGCATTAAATTTTAAAAAAAGGAGTTTGGAGAGATGACTCAGTGGTTGCTAGCACTTGCTGCTCTTACAGACGACCAAGGTTCAGTTCCCAGTACCCACATGGCAGCACACAACAGTCTCTAACTCCAGTTTCCAGGGATTCAGTATCCTCTTCTGGCCTCTGTGGGGACCAGGAAAGCATGCAGGGCACTTAGATACGTACAAGCAAAATACTGATACACATAAAACTAAAGAAATACTTAAAAATTAAAAGCCATCAGGTATATTTTGTAGCTGTAAGACCACATTAACATGAATATTTCTAAGAAATAAAGCCTGACTTTATTAAGGCAGGTTATTTCTGCCAAGGCTCTTCTCCTGGGCGTCAGAGAGCAGCCTTCTCAGGGTGTCTACACACGCATTCCACCTGGGCACCCCTGCTCCTTCTATTCTTGTAGAAACACTGACCACATAGAGATAGGACCTGCTCTTCCCATCTCATCTCATCTTAACTGCCCACTGAGCACTTACCCGCAATTCAGCCCCATCCTAAAACTCTCTGGGTTAGAGCTTGAACACTGGAATTTAGTGAAAACAAAGCCAATCTCCAGGAATGGAAATTCAGCAGGATAAATAACCTAAGATTTTCTACATTTTGTGTGGATGAGATGGCCTGACACCAGGATATCCTGTGCTCCTAAAATAAAGTTAGGCGCTCCACTGATAAAATAGTTAAATAAAAATAAAGCTTTCCACATTGGATGGTATGTTAATTTTACTTCTCTCTCTGATTTTTTTTTTTTTTTTTTTTTTTTTTTGCAAGGTTTCTCTGTGTAGCTTTGTGCCTTTCCTGGAACTCACTTGGTAGCCCAGGCTGGCCTCGAACTCATAGAGATCCGCCTGCCTCTGCCTCCCGAGTGCTAGGATTAAAGGCGTGCACCACCACCGCCCGGCTTCTCTCTGATTTTTGACATAACTGATAGAAATGTTTAAATATAAATTAGAAATTAAATATAATGTGTGCCATGGAAGGATTCTACTCTTCACATGTTTAAATCAAGATAGTAGGGTTTTCTGGTACTCATGTGATAGTCCTTACCCAGCGGCCTGTCAGGATCATTGTTTGAGCAGCAATGATAACATTTTTACTTTTTATTCTTTTGGCATTATTGAATTAACTACTAGGCCTGAACACAGCTCTTCAAGTCTCACTGTAAATTTCTCTTTGGGCTCTATTTATGACTCAGTTTCCCCTCTTGCCACTCACCATGTGTTCCCCAAACTCCTTGTGCTTGCTACAGTCACAATGTGTTAGAGTCCACAGTGCATTTTCTCTGTTCCCTCCATTTTCAGTGTGGTTTCTAGAATTATTATTTGTCTTTTTCAGTTGCTATCATGCTATGTTTTCAGGCACTTTTCAGAGAATAAATGCCCAACAAACGTGGGTTAGCTAGCTGCCAGAATAGCTCCCCCTCTTTTTATCTTTCCATCCTCCCTTTCTCTTTCTCTCTATCCCCCTCCCTTTCTTTCCGTTTCTCTCTCTCTCTCATTTAACTTGGAATTTTTTTTTGTAGGAATTTTTCCTGGACAGTTTTGCCTTCTGAATTTCCCATATCCTGTTTGTTTATTTATTTATTTATTTATTTATTTATTTATTATTATTATTATTATTAGTGTGTGTGTAGTTTTTCTGTTGTAATGAAATGCTATGACAAAATCAACTTATAGAAGAATTTATTTTGGCTTACAGTTTCAGAGGGAGAGGGTCCATCATGGAGGGAAAGGATGTTAGTGCAGGAAGCTGGCTAATCACATTTTTATTCATGAGACACAGGGAGCAGAGAGTGGGGTGAAGCTGTAAGTTCCCAAAGCTTATCTACATGATTTACTTCCTCTAGCAAGGCTGAACCTCCTAAAAGTTCCACAACTTCCCCAAACAGCACCACCTACTGGGGACAGTGTTCAAATGCATGAGACTATGGGGGACATTTCTCTTTCAAACTATCACAGTTGTGTAAATGAGTAGGCTTGCACAAGAGCTGTCACGTATCCTTTATTGGGTGTAACAGGAGGAACAGCTCACCAGCACTGTGTCTTATGGTTCCTGCTGACATAGAGAATGCTTACACAGAATGGAAGTTGTCTTGGATTAGTTCCCATTGCACTCTTACTTTCTCAGCACCTGAAGCTCTCCATTTCTGGTGTGCTAATGTCAGTGAGAGACTTGAGGATTCTGTTTTAGTCTCTATGCCCTTTCTCTGCCTCCACTTTTCCTCTGTCTCTGCCTGGGTGTTACTGCATCTACCTCTCTACTTGCTTTTTCTTTTTCCCTTTAGCCCTGCCTTTCTGTCCCTCTGTTTCTGTGCATAAACATTTTCCTTTTTTCTCATCTCCCCATACCAATTTCCTGTATAACTTGATTTAAACCTAGTTACAGGCACAAAGCTTGGGAGCCAATGAGCAGATGGGATTGACAGTTTCTGTAGCGTTGGCATGGTTGTTTGGCTTCTGAATCTGAAGTGCTCTTTTCTTTTCCATCATCCACCAGATGAGATGAGCAGCTTCTTGCCTGTAAGGACCTGGAAAATAAGGTCTTTGGTGAGAAGGACCCTGCTGATGTTGGCAATGGAAAGCGCTCATCCTTGCCTGGAAGTTTGTATGGTTTTGTGTGCTGAGCTCTTCTTAACCCCTAGGAAAAGAACACAGTCAGGGGCTACTGCATCCTGATGCGGTGCAGACTTGCTTTCTGCAGCTTTCAGACTCTCTCTGGCAGCAG
This sequence comes from Peromyscus aztecus, assembly GCA_902168405.1. NCBI lineage: Eukaryota > Metazoa > Chordata > Mammalia > Rodentia > Cricetidae > Peromyscus > Peromyscus aztecus. The sequence continues at coordinate 3,835 of CABHPQ010165814.1, read as the reverse complement.
CTTGGACAGGGTTGAGCATGTTGATACAATCCAGATTGCAAAGCATAGTCCCAGATGGAAAGCAGGACTTGGCTTGGGAGATTTCGTTACTGGGATGTAAACACTGTCTTTCCACGGTTCCCATTATTGCTTTGCACCATGACCTGTTTTTATTTCTCAGGTAGTAGCCTGAAAAGTCCTGCATGCCAAAAAATGTCATGTTATAGAAAGATTGATTCAGAAAATGCCTTGTATTCATAGGCAAGTTACTGGAATTGAAAACTTTAGAAATAATAATAAAAAAAACCCTTAGCAGTAAATAGTCATGAGGCCTCCCCCTCCACAAAGTTCCCACTTATGGGTTGAGAAGTTAAATCAGCATCACTTCCAGTTGCTCCAGCAAGTTTTGTGTCCTTTCTTAAGTAGACTGGCAAAAACTAACACCCAAAGGTCACCTTTAGTCTCCATCAAGACAGAGAAGGCATTTCTTGTGGCTAGAAAGCTTAATTCAAAATACAAACATCTCAAGTGCTACAATGACACTTGCCAGAATACTTCCACGTACATATTTTTATATTTCCCTTTAGATACAGCAATTCTGAAAATTCATGGAGATGTTGATGTGCCAGATAAAGGAAACAAATATTTGGAATGTCCACTGAAGAGTGGCGGGTTCACTTCCGAGTCAGGCAGTCACGCATCAGGTGATAGAAGGCTTTTGGTGAGTTGACCTATAGGAAGAAAGAAGCCTTTTGGATCATAGTTGCAAGCTAGGGGCCTGAAGTGAGGACAAGGATCACGGATGGGAGTGTGGAGGAGCAGAGTCGTCTTATCATAGACACTGGGCAGGAGTGAGAGCTGCCAGAACGTCAAAACATCCTCTCAAGGTCACACAGTTTATGACCAGCTTCTCCCGACTAGGGCCTACCTTCTAAAACTCCCGCAATCTCAAAATAGCACCATCACTGAGGGACCAAACCTTTCACACAATGAGTTTTTGATGCACGTGACTCTCAAGCCCTAACAATCCCCACAGCTCAGTGGACTGTGGGACCTTAACTGACTCTGCTGTCCCTGAAGCACATGATGTAAGAGGCATCTAGCAGTTGCTTTCCTTCATCCATTCTAATGGCAAAACTGGTTGATTTATTTCCAAATTAGAAGGAAAAGTTGTTCTCCTCTCCCTCCTACAAATCATACATGTGTATATGCGCGTGTGCGCGCACGCGTGCGCACACACACACACACACACACACACACACACTGACACACATTGGTTATCACACTTGGTGCTTTCACAGTTTTTCAGCACATTAATATGTTGCCCCACTCTGCACAATCTGGGAACAGCTCTGACCCTGGTTGATTTGTGTGATTTCTCACTATTCCAGAAAGTCAAGTATATTAAGGGATCTTCTACATTCCATTAGAGGAGGGGGTAGTTTGTGTTGGAGGTCACTGAGATATAAGAAAGGCCATTGTATAGGCTGAGTATCCATTATTTACAATGCTTGGGGTTATGACTGTTTCCCTTTTCAGAGTCTGTCTGTCTTCCCTCCTTCCCTCCTTCCCTCCCTCCTTCCTTCCTTCCTTCCTTCCTTCCTTCCTTCCTTCCTTCCTTCCTTCCTTCCTTCCTTCCTTCCCTCCCTCCCTCCCTCCCTCCCTCCCTCCCTCCTTCCTTCCTTCCTTCCTTCCTTCCTTCCTTCCTTCCTTCCTTCCTTCCTTTCTTCCTTCTCTTTCTTGAATTCTGAGATCTTTAAATAAACAAAATACCTTGGGTCTGGAACCCAACTCTTAAAACAGTATTTATTTAAATTTTGGATGTACCTTATATACATGGCCCAGAGATAATTTTATATAAAGTTTATGACAGTTTGAATTGTCAATTAGACAAAATCAAAATTACCTGGGGGAAGGGCCTTTGCAAATGTCTGTGGGGGATTATTTAAATTATGTTAATTGATGTGTGAAGAGCTGCCCACTTTAGGTAGCACCATTCCCTGGGCTTGGGGTCAAGATCTGAATAAAAAGCCAGGAAGGAGCTGAGCCCCAGCATACATTCATTCCTTGTCTTCTCCATCGGGTTGTGGGTGCAATGTGACAGCTGCTTCAAGATCCTGGTATCTTTCCTTCCCTGCCATAATAGACTGTAACTGGAAGCTGTGATCTAGAACAAGCCCTTTCTTCAGCTGCTTTTGTCAGAGCATTTTCTCACAGCATCAGGAGAAGAAGCTATGGGGATCTTTAACAATGTATGAGGACTCACGTTTCACAGTATGGAATTCTGCACGTGTTGTCCTATCTGCCCTCTGGAAAGTTCTAAACCTTGGGGCATCTGTAATTCAGATTTCAACACAAGGGTTGTGCAACCTCAACTGTGAACTACTTCTTTGAATTTTTCACAGTCCCCCCCCCCCCCCCCGCCCACTGAGCTGAGAGATTAAAGAGCTCTTGATTTGTAAGGAGACATTTCATTTCACAAGAGATGGGTGCTATGGGGAAGAGGAAATAAGAATAATTGGTAAGGTACAAAAACATATTGGTTACATAATTTTTCCCAGAACCTCCTGGACTATGTTTCAAAATGGTACAAAATGAAATCTAAGGCAACACTGTTGAACAAATCATGACCCGACCATCCATCAGTCATTTATATTGTGTGAACCTGCCCTGCTACTGATGAAAAGTATCCTTGTCACATGACTAATTCACTTCGAATTCCCATGTTCTGCCCTGCTGTTGCAGTTCAGACCGGGAGAATGTGCGGTAGCTATGTTTGTTCTCCCAGCACATTCTTAATTTGTTGCTTTATTTTCTGATTCTGGCATAGACTAGAGTATCAATAGCCATGTCTCCAACAATTAAAATGCAAACATCTATTTTATGTAGTCTTTTTTTCCATCTGAGGGAAATGTCTCCTCCGTAATCCTGGCGCATTGTATCCGTTGATAATAAATAGCAATTTATGCCTAGCATTATGCAGAAGTAGTCACAGAGAAACCTGTGAGCGCCACAGACCCCAGCAGATAAGACAGGGGCACCGCAATTATCATTCAGCAGAAGCCCGGGAGAGGCATAAAGCACGAGAAGAGGGTGTGCATCTCTGTTCTGGAAGGATTTTAAGAGAACTAAAGCAAAGAAGGATATTAAAGGGGCAAGATAATGATTTCTTTTATAAGTCTACCCGGATACCAGTGACCATTGTAATCTGTGCAAAAAAACATTCATTAAACATCTAATGGGGCACAGAAGGATAATAACGTTAATTCAATATTTTAGCCCAGAAATCATTTCCAGAAGTTGTTACCACCATAAAATTCACCCTGGGAAGTTAGAGTCAGATCCACGACTGTTTGTGAGTGCAAGCCACCCAGTTATTTGAAGCAGCAGCTTAGTTCTCCTGCAGGATGTGGAGTCCTTTGTGGGATGCTGTCCATATCTCATGGTTGCTGAAGGAGCACAGCCCAGATGATCTGTACCGTAAAGCAACGAATTTGCCCGTGAGGATCTGTGAAATGGCTGAAAAGAGGACTATGCATTCTCTGTCATTATCTGTGGGGTCACTGTGAGTCTATTTGCTCTGTGGGAAGAAATCAGATACTTAAGTATTTCTAAGATTATGAGTTCATATCATTTTCTCTTTCCATACAACCAACCAAAGACAGTGACAAGTGACAATCATGGTCTCTGTCAGCATCACCTGCCACCTCATCCCCATCCCCTCCCCCATCCCCATTCCCTCCCCCATCCCCATTTCCGCCCCCATCCCCATTCCCTCCCTCATCCCCTCCCTCATCCCCATTCCCTCCCTTATCCCCATTCCCTCCCTCATCCCCATTCCCTCCCTCATCCCCAT